>VTPC01001258.1:0-39770 GCA_011009095.1 Ignelater luminosus
TTTTTTTGCTCATGTACTAGGATTGAGAGGTAGATTGGTTGGTGTGGTAAGTACTCTGGGTAGAGTGTTGAGATGTGAATGGAAACTAGGGAGGAAAACTGTACAGATGTTATTCACTGGTGGGCCAAATTGGCTTGTATAAGTCATCAACAAAAACTAAGTTTTGAGCAGAGCATTTAAATGCAAAAGCAAATATACACAGCGCCATGAGATCCATTTTAAAACATTTGTGCCTTTTTGTTAAACAATGCTGATATAGTGTTGGCAACAATGTTTTTGGCTGCAAATTTTCCAGTTTATTACAGCACATTTTGTCTTAATGGATTTCTTCACGTACCAGCCCGATTGCAAACTTCCATTAAGGGATAGAAATTGTTAAACACAAGAGTGTTTCTTTTCTATGTCCAAAGTCCCTAATGCTTTGTTTACTCAGGCTATTATTAAAGTATTTATATAAAAGCTCAGAGTAGCATTACATACAGTTGACTTAGTAAAAAAAGCGTTACATCTACCCCGATTTCAAATTTTATTTATTTATTTATAAATACTAGCTATAAGAAAAATTACCTTAAACCCAAAAAATTAATTCATATAAGCTTGAATAGATTTATTTTATTTTTATTAAATTAATAATTTGATTTTCATTGCGCTTTTTAGTAAATCTACATCTACCATAAGTTTTGCAATAAAAATGATGTTGCGAGATTTTCCACTTTTATAAAAAGTCTGTCTACCAACATAATTGTGAAACAGAATTTACAAACATTTCGTGAATTGGAGTTGTTTGAAGTTGTATTTTTCAAATAAAGCTAGAAATTATAGATTGATGAAAGGTAACATGAGAACAATTTTTTTAGTTTTATTCTTAATGAGCTTGTTTCAGCAAAAAAACTTTAAAACTTAATTTTTAGTATATAAATTACAAATATTATAGTATAGCTACGTGCGAGATTCTTAATTCGTTTTTATTGCCATATCAGTTTTTATGATAATAACATATAAGGCAATAACAATTTTGATTTCTAACCAAAAAAGAAAATTTCTCGCATCACATAATAAGATATAAGTAGGTACGATTTCATATAAAAAATAATTGCAAAATTATTATTATATCTTTACATATACAGAGAAAGTTTAGGTGCGACTTTTTCTTCTCGTATTTCAAAAGTCCGGTTTTAAAATGGGGCGCACCTGCCGCAATGGAATTTATGTTTATTATTCTCTCAGTGCTTTTTAAAATCAATATATGTCCAGGTTTTGATTATTTTTCTTTTTATTCTCAAAAGAACTTAAAATATGTCACATACGTTATTATTATTGTTTTTTTACACATTAATTATGCTTTTAATTGCTGATGCAACGAAACGATAAAAATTCATACAAAATAATTAATAGATCGATATCTAAAAAATGTTATCTTAAATATCTGGCTTTTAATGGAATTTGAATGTACAGGGAAATGTTGTGTAATTATATTCAACTGATAATAAGGTTCTTTAAAAAAATGTTAATTATCCTTATAACAGGAATAAGATTTTATTATGAAAGAGTAGGGAAAAAAGCAAGAGTGGGGAAAATGAGCAAAAGAAAATAGGGAATAATATAAATTAAGACAGTGATTTATAAAAGCAATCATTTTAAAATTTTAAAGAAATATTTCTTTTATTTTTCCGCGATTCTTTAAAAGCTTTCTAAAAATCTACATGAATATTCAGCAATCAGATTTTTTCGATAATTAATTATTTCTTTTATTGGAAAGTTCGTTTAATCTTTTTTTTTTGAAGATTTGAAAGTGATAATTTAATTGTGAATTATTTATAAAATTTTGAATAAAAGACGATCGAGCATTCTAATCGAATATTTTATATTTTTAGATAGATATGATAAAAAATTAGAAAATTAGCATAAAATTTTCTAATAATTCAGAGCCGCTTTCATGCTACCTTTAACCTAAGTCAAATTTAGGTTACAAGGGTCACGTTAGATTAATGTAAACAGACAAAATTGCGGTGAGCTATGAAAAGATTCTTAAATTCTTCTAGATGAATTTGTTTATAAAAATTACAATAAATCGTTTTTTGGTAATATTTAACCTTTAAAAAAACTTAAATTATAAATAGGACTTATCGAATCGAGAATCTTACTACAGTCAAACAAAAAAATCTGTTACATCATGGAAAACAATCAGATAAATCTGAAACGCCACACCTGACTTGCCTATAAGTCACAAGACTATTCCCAATACTTTCAGTACTTAGCCACCATGATCAAGCAAGTAAGTAATCTACTCTTCAGTCATCAAATGGTGAATTTATAAGTAAAATGGCTTAAAATCAAAACACAGGAATGCGTAGTAGACCTGATGGTGGATAGCAACAATGATGAAAGATCCACTTGAATCCTGCTTCTACAACAGTAACTGTAACAGTACGTAAACCCCCGACCCAGGTAGTGGTCGTGGTGAAAGGAGAGGCAGTTCATATACGAGGCCCGAATCTCCAGTAGAGGTGAAAACTGGCTCGATTGATGATGATGAAAAATATAGTATATAGATGAATCGATATGGAGCACCAACCAAAGTTTTTATCTGTCAGCAAAACACAGGACACTCCTGGATGTGATGATGAATTACAGGAAGAAACAGAAAGTCTCTGTCAAATGGTAGAAGTAAAATGTCTGAACTTTGATGTTATTGTTTCGTTTCAGACGATCTGGGTCTCCCAACCCAAAAATCTAGCGTCTGAAGCACGATGGAGAAAGCTTTTGGCGACCAAAAGGACCAAGTCACTTGACCAATACGTCTTCACTTTTTCGCACAACATCCGAAACTGATTCTGTTCATTATAACCAATTGGTTTTATCTTCTAACAACAACACTAATATTAAACTCTCAAACCTATTCCGTTTTCATATCTTTCTGTCACGATTGTTAGCACCCTTCACTTGACTGAATGATCTTGAATCTAATTTCCTTGGTACAAAACTTTTTTTAAGAAACATTTATCTGTCAACGGTCATGATCAATGTTTCTCTTTCTAATCCTCTTTGGCGAAATGGAAGTGTAGTTACATAATGGTGCGCCACCTTTCGTATCATCCGGAAGTGGTGGTGGTAATAGTCGTAGTGGTTAAGTAGACTGAATGCATTCAGAGCCGGCGTCTTGTTGGTTGAGATGGGGAGTGCGACTTAAACATATGAAGTTATTGGCAATGTTGATGATATCCGTAATGTTGAAGACTTGACTCAAGGTGACGTTAGCGACAGCGACAATATCTATGGCTAGATAAATATGTGTCGGTCAATGGTAATGACAGAGGAAGAAGCTTGATGTGGTTGGTGCGTTGCTCTCACAGAATCGACTCTTCTCTCGCCGGGACGTGCCTTGAAGTATAGCTTCGATAGTTCTTCAGTATCCTAAGTTTGTCTTTTGTATTTTTTCTATTTGTTGTTATTCTTCTTCTATTCGTTACTATTTTCTTTTTGCGTATTGTTTGGCCTTTTATATCTATTTTATTTGTAGAATCTCTTTTGGGTTTTATTTTATATAAAGTAAAACAAAATTGCATGCACTGTCGACGTTTGCACTCTTTTGAACACCACTGTTGTCAACGTTATTTTCCTGTGGTGGCCGTTCTAGAAGTTTATTTTGCTTGGTGGTGGCAGTGCTCATCATTAATTGCTAGAGTTGATGTTGATACAAGGTGAACGTTGGCTTGGCTGGATATAATTGGACAGAAACGATAGTAGCAACGAAGACAAATGGTCGGCTGCAGCGATAGCGGCGTGATAAAGGTACTGGAACGATAATAGATCATTAAAAAGAATGAAACAGATGAAAACGGTTGGTTATTTCTTGATGTTGTTGAAGGAATCTCTATCTGGACAAACTAGTTTGATGGTGATGGTTGATCATAATAATTGTTGGTGTTAAAACAACGACTTTTTTCAGAATCACAACCATGCACGGGCAATGTGCTAGGTTTGGTATCTGCCGGTTAGGCAATTCTTTCAGTTGCTGCAGAGGTGACTTTGGAGATCTATGAGGAATTTTGAGTCAGAGACCACCTGGAGAGCACGGGACAAAGCCTGTGCCATTTCATGACATGACGTCTGACGGGCCGAGTGTAATAACTTACTATCAAGTGCAGAAATATTACTTTCGAATGTAAGGCTTCAAAACCTAATATATTTGAATTCACGACCGTTTCTTTCCAATTTTATATAGTCCGGCTGTCTTGGAAAATACAAGCAGCTTTGTTTTATCGCAATCTAAGTAGAAGTCAGTTTTAACTCCAAAATCTCCAGTTAAGTTGAAGTATCGTAGGGTTCAAGTTTCCTAATCGCAGCTAATGGAGTCTTAAAGAGAATTCTACCCTTGGTTTCATCAGTACTTCTAACAATGTGTTTTGGCTCACTACCATTTAACTAAACCTTAATTAAATTGATTGATTGAGGCTACTCAGTTGGATGGTAACGCATGAATTAATTAATTTATGCACACTTAAGCTTTTCGTTTGAGTTGAAAATAATCATTCTCTCTTTTAGGATGCTAAGAGCCAAAGGGCCTCCACCAAATGTCACAATGATACTTAAGGGACACATCAAGATGCGATATTTGAGAAGAAAAAACCGAATACTTTACTGTTAACATGCCATGATAATTTTCTTCACGTCAAATATTTCATTATTGCATCTCAAAGCAATTTCTAGTTTGATCCATTTTGTATTATGATTATATAAACGAACCAAATTAACTCAATTTGTAATACAAATATGGATTTGGACAAGCTATTAGTTACGTACTGTGAAATAATTAATCCCAAACAGTGATGTAAGCTAATCAGATAGATGTTTGAAGGTTTTTAAAATTGAGATTCCCATAAAACTTCCTTTTTTATATAAAGCACGCAACTACACTATTATTTAAAATTTTCTAATTTGTTTTTGTGCCTAAAAATGTCTATTAAAGATTTAGTTATAGCAAAAAAAGCCTACTGTATCTTTTCGAAAACTAAATTACAAAATAATTTAGAAGCGGTAATTTACTGTTCGAGAGAGACACATAAAAAAAGAAAAAAATTATTAAGTAGAATCATATAACAGGAAGCCATAAAGTGCCACTGAGGTAGATTACTTTCCACAGAAAAACAAGTTGATAGGTTTATAAAGTCAGGTCTTGGCATTTCTTCTTTCAGAAAGACGAACAACTCATTGTTGTAGTTTTCTTTTGAAAGTGAATACAAAGCCCTTTGTACCGGCCTCACTAACTTGTCCTTGTTACAACTTTTCCAATCAAAATAATTTGAACTTTTTGAATTCAAAGCGTAGGCGAAAACAAAAAAAAAAGAAAACCGGAAGGGAATCTTTAAATATTAATTGAAGAATTTCCAAAAAATAAATATAGAAAATAAATCCTAAAGATAATCCTCTCAAAAAAAAACTTTGTAAGCTTTTCCAGGCCCCAGTATTTTAACTTTTTCGTTGCATAAAACATTATGGAGTTGTTGTACGCATACGAGAGGGTTTTCTTAATGTTCTCAGGACTTCGAACAAATCCAAGGTAGAGGGAAGTTATTAAATTATAGTTGATAGCCGCATAAACACAGCGTTGACCCTTTAAAATTGATCAAAATTTTAATTAAACACGTCTTAAATTAGATAATAAAATAGAGATCGTCAATTTTATTATACCTTTTAAAAGTTTTAGTACTGAAATTAGCTTGTTACAATTTTAACTTTGATTTCAATACCCGAACCGACCAATATTATTATGCGATTCTGTGGGAAACTTAACCTCATTATGAATTAATTTGCTTTATTATTAGTTTGATAAGTACAGAGAAATGCGTTTTAGGTTAAATTGAAAGGAGATGGGAATAAAATTCAATTTGATCTTTTAGTATTCATTTAGTAATCGAGTTAAACGCAACCTTAATTATTATTTCAATGATGCATATACATAAGCAGACTTGTAATTTGTTGGATAACGTTTCAATGACAGAATGACATTACCCGTGAATTTACTTTAAAACTCATTATTTATACATCTGGTTTGTTAAATTTATCTGTACATTATGCAACTGTACGTAGAATCGTTGTAGTTTGAAGCCATAAGTACCGATATTAAAAAGAAGGTCAACACTAAAAAATTAAAATAAAAAGGAATTAGCAAAATTACGTATGTAACGTCATCTATCTACACTTTCTAATCCTTGAACACTGTTCACTGTGAGATTTTCAGTTTTCAGCTCCCTACTTATACAGGGTGATTCCGAAATAAAGGGTATCCTCTTAAAGGCGGATAGCGGTGTGATAGTACATACATTTGCGATAAAAAACGGTAGGTAAAAATTGCATAGTTTCCGAGAAAAATGCGATTGAAGTTTAATCGTTAAGCCAAGCCGGTCCTGCTCTCATACTTTTACTTAAGCAAAATTCGATAGGGGTTGACTGACTGTCCTTGTCATTGGCAGGTAGTTCTTGCTATTTATATGAGGGGTATAATAGTTTTTCTGGTTTCTACAATGCCTTAAATAATCAATGGGCACATTTATAACTTTTACTTTTTAATCTGTAAACGGAAAAATATTAAAATTTTACTGTTAGTGATTTTTTTGTGTAAAATTCCGAAGAACCAAAAACTTCAATAAGCATTATGCTACATAAATAAAAATTGGTTGAATTTATTGAATTGAATTAAATACAGAGGTGATAGTTAGTAGTACCTTCCATACGCATGTTTCATTCAAGTAGTATGTGTAATCCATTGCCAGTTAAAATGTTTCCCATTCATGTGACTAAATAATAACAAGGGATTAAAATGTTGCTTGTGAGACTGGAGTCTAATTGTTCGTAACATAAATTTTGTTATTATTTTTTTACTGTTTTAATGAATTTCAACAACCCTGCATGTTAAATATACTTGAGATTTAAGAAGGGAAAGTTGTAAAATGTCCAGGAGGTAGCTTATGATGGCATTTATTGTTCATTGTGCTACTACAGCTGCACTATTAGTTCCAAGAAAATAGGCATCTCTGGTAAATTTTCGTTCTTGCACTACAAGGGTTTAAAAACACCGTAAATCTCCTTAACTTTCACTTTTTAAGGCGACAATGCAAGAAACACTTTTCTTTTTCTAACCAGAGGCGGCTTCAGTATTTAATATTTAGGAAAATTGTCAAAATTTTCAACTTTCACGGAGCATTTTTTCATTTTTTGTCTTCTTATAGCCTTACTTATCATCTATTAAAAGGATACCCTTTATTTCGAAATCACCCTGTATACTAATCCTAGTTCTTTGTTATCTAAAAACAAATACTGCTTTAATATAAAACAGACCAATGTGCTGACCTGGTTTGTTATTGTATACATGTGCAACAAACAGTTAACTGGATTGGATTCTGCACCTTAGCATCTTCGATCTAGATCAGGAGTGGGCAAATTGGTCCCCCGCGTCCCCAGTTAGTACATATCTCTCAGCTCGAACGTCAAAACTATTTATACTTGGAAATTAGTTGTTTTCTAATCAATCTGCTTTTATACGAGCTGGTGGTCAAGTCTACCCATTTCTGAAACTTGTGTTTACTGTAAATCAATTTTCTTCATTTTATTTTTCTTCAATTTCATTGAGATAAAATTGCATTTTGTAAATCATGTCATATTAGAATCATACGAGTTTATAAATCAAACTAAAGCTTAGAACACTACAGAATCGTACATAGAGGGTTTCTATCAGTATATTATTGATCTTGATCTAGACAGACCAAATCGAAGATGTCTAAACTATCTGAATAGTAAGTAGTAGTAGTAGTAATAATAAACGTTTGCCGAACTTCCTGTTACACGATTGTCCAATAAGCCAAAGATGAATTGTTTCTTTTCACTATGTGGTATTCATCTAATCCTCAGACTAATTACCTATCAAAAAGCAGGTTACTCTTCAGCATTTCTTGGTATGATATGGGAGAGCATCTAACATCTATACCAAAGCATGGAAAGCTCTTTGAGAAGGCGAGAACCGATCCGAGTTCATATCAAGTTCTTTTAAGAAGGTTAATAGATGATGAAACAGAAATTTGGGCCACCGTAGGTGGCGTGTTTCCATTCAGCTCTCTTAAAAAAGCTATCAGAAGGCAAAGCATGAACTTGGACCACCGCCGGTGTCCGTATTCAATTTTCTTAAAAAGATTAATAAAGGCGAAATCCGACTTGGAGCACCACGTAGCCAACTGATGCTGTAGTTAGTTTCTTGAGAAGGTTATTGGAAGGGGGAGCCCGACTCGTGTCTGCAAGTAACTCTTTTAAAACAACTCATGAAGGAGAAAGCCCTATCTGTGTTCGTATTCAGCTCAGCAAGAAAGTTAATGAAGGGTGAAGCATGACCTTGGGCTACAACAGGTAGGCCTTACGATGGCATAACTCGATCGGTGTTTGTTATTAGCTCTTTAAGAAGGTTAATGGAGGACGGACTACGATCTCTGTTCCTATTGAACATTTGATGGGAGACGAAGCAGTTTTTGCATTCAGCTCTCTTCTTGAAAAGTCTGACTTCTGGGTCGTCACAGATGGTGCGTAGGAGAGGCTAACGTATCAGTAATAATAATATCGGTGGTTCATCTAGCATCACTTAACAGACTACATCTAAAGTTTTATCGTTTTAAGATTATCAAAAAGTCTTATCTTGAATCAAAAGTGTTTTTGCAAAAATTTGGTGTTTTCAAGATAATTCAATTCTTAGATTTGTAGTTACACTCTTACAGATGTTCCTTTTTTGTAGCCACAGTTAACTAGTTGCGGCAGACATTTTGAGAACAATAAATCATCTTTTTGGAAACTTTAATTACAGGCTGGAAGACTAAAATTTCTCATGTTTTTTTTTTTGATGTCTTTTGAGTATTATTGAGTAGCCGACACAAGAATGAAGATCAATCAGTCATGTCAATGACAATTTCTATTCCTCAGTCTTGAGTTTTCTTGTTTCACTCTTGTGTTATTTTTACTGCAAAGCAGTTAGATCTGTTCGGTCATGGTTGAAACCAGCGAAAAACAGAAATAAATGGGAAATTGCATATTTACAGTCTAGACAACGCCAAAATAAGAACTCAGACTTTCAGAGTTTCTAATAGGGCTGCAGGTAGCAAAGTTCCAATCAAGAATATTTATTTTGCTACTTGCTAAAGGTCTAATTCAAAATTGTGGAGGTGAAATCTGGATAATGAACAAAAATATAGAAAAAAAGTTGGACAGATGGGAAAGGAAAGTGCTAAGGAGGAGGAACCAAGGATGAAAATGAACAATGGAGAAGACTATACAACCGCAAAGTGGCGGAAAGATACAAACACTCAAGTATCATAGATGTAATCAGAGCTCAAAGAGTAAGATGGTTGGGACAAGTATATAGAATGTCAGAAACTAGACAAGCAAAGAAAGTGATATTGAAAGGAGTCCAAAAAGGCAATGAATGGTAAGATGCGATTAAAGAAGATTTAACGCGACTCGGTGTAGAAAACTGGCCAGCGGTGGCTGAGAAACTTAAAGCCATAAACCTTTAAGGCTTGCAGTGCTCATTTATTATTATTATTATTATTACTTTCTAAAGGTACGTTTTGTTTGTCTTTTTGGATTTTGACCAAAAAATGTTACACCAATACTCTAGCTAGAAGAAAGTACACGTAACTTTTCTACTTTTCTAATTCAGAAGATTTCAAAGAAGGTAATTGATCTTGAAAATAGTTTTGGAAAATGAAGAAATATTGATTGTTGATGTCATTACCATGACGATGATACTTTTTAGAGCATACTTACATATATATAAACTGAATTTTTGTAAACATAGACATCCTGTATACATATAATGTCTGTATGCATGCGTTTCAATTATATCGTTTTGACTATAAGAGAGAAAAACAGAAATATCTGCGCCATAAAATTTGAAGCAAAAAAAAATCCTTGAGATACTGAATTCGAAGGTTTCGCATAAATCAGGATCGCGCTTAACTACCAATGTTTTTATCCTAAAATCTCTTAAATCATTTTTCTGCATGACCTACTTTTCATGATAGATTAAAGATAATAATCTTTATTGCAAGACAATACTTACTTCAAAGCTTGATTTAATCAAAATTTACAGTTGGATTGTTTAAAATTTAATAAAATCTCCTTGCGACGCAAATACACCTGTTGATGAAGATGGAAGTAATAATGGCAACATTTTAAAACGTTAAGGCTCATTTTATAAAAGTAAACATACAATTTTAACCAATTTCGTGCACTTCATTATGAATAGTTGTCGCAAAAGTGTAAAATTACCCTTGTGCTAAGTTTAATTTTAGGTAATACAGTCTAGACTGGAGGCGAGAGCTATTCTCATATACCTACCCAACGTTCCTCTTTCCCAAGTTATTACCAGCAAGCATTTTACATCCAAACTTCGTCTACTTTATAGTTTGTGTAAACGTGAAAACGCTAGAAAATTGTAAAACTCTCCAGTCCTCATAAAAAATTCATGTCCACTTTCTATCTGCAGCAACGTTACCTTGCCGGTTTCCTGTGCTAGTGGCCTTAATTCGTCTATAAATCCAGAAATTAAATTTAGAAATATTAATTCATAACTCAAAGAAGAGAAAACATGAACTATGATGGGGGGAAACTTCATCCTTTAAAGCTAATAACATGTTCGACGTGACCTGACCTAACTTAATTATGAATGCGCCCTAAACTTAGCACGAAAATGGCGGAGTAGGATTAGGCGATTAACGATTAAATCTCACACTCACATCTGTTTAGCATTCCAGCCAACACAAGGAGTAAGCATATGAATTAATAACTTAAATTAGTCGATACATTTAAATTTAGAACTCGTTTCCTGCATTTAAACTGATATAATACACCCCTTACATTTATAATCGAGGTGGGTTCTTTTAATACAAAGCGATAAACGTAGAGAAACGAGCCGGCTTTTCTCTTTTAACAACTAACACCTTGGTTTTATCCCACTCATTTAACCCAGACCGTCTGGAATGGAAGAGATATTTTTATCTTGTTAGTTTTTTTGAACGGCTTTTTTCTGCTGTTTCGTACCCCAGTTTCATATTTCAGACTTTTTCTTTCGTTAAACCAACGAGAGCCTACTCTTGGTTTTCGTTCTCATTGATGGTTCTTACTAGGCGTTTCTGTTTTATCAAAATCTTTTCGGGAAAAGGGTTACCGGCTTTCATACAGCTAAGAAAGGTCAAAGGGCAAATATGTTATCGTTAGAACGGCAAAAAATATTATTAATAAAACTGAACTAAAATGTGATCGTAAAAATAACAAAATTTTTCTGAGACTTTATTAAATCCTTTTGAAATTTATTAAAAGCCTCAAATATTACTTGAAGCGATTTATAGAACGCAATTTTCTGTGATCATACAATACGGGAAGTAATGGCTTGCGAGTTTTTATTATTACGGAAGGACCACACAGAAAATAACATAACCGATTGAATTCACTAGTTTTAATTTCATTTTTATCCTTCAAAATTTGTAAAGCATGATAAGGCAGCTATTATTACATTATGGGTTTCCTCTATCTAACTTTGAAGAGTCCTTTGAATCTTGATTTTGTTCTTTCATGAAAATACACTAAAATTAAAAAAATCCAAGTTTGGAATTTACTTAGTTTTTGAGTTTTTTAAGCAGCCATAGGCTAAGCCATTTTGGTCATTCAAGCAAGTCTCTTTCCTGAAATCAGGATACTTTGATCATATCATATGCATGTATGTATAGATATAGGTGAAAGTCTTGACTTCACATTTTTGACATTTCTTTATAAGTACAGCTAATACTACTTAGCTTTGAATAGCTGAGACTACTTCTTGGTCTTAATTGCATCAAAGTCTAATCTTTCTTGATTAAAATCAGCTTTCGTTAGCAAGTAATATTCCAAAAGAGCGTGTTAACTGTTTTTACCAGTGCTTGAGTATCTAGATTTTTCTTTGTTTGGAAATTTGGTGTTTTGGCTTTTATAAGATGGCTTGGTCATAAGATCTACTATTTTGCTTCAAATATTTCAGTAGAATAGTGTTTTCTAAAAGACATTGTCATAAGCGGAAAGTATACAAAGTATAATTTAGACATCATCTTCTTGCTATTTCTCAAGTTCATATTCTTACTATCAACAAAGTAAAGATCTCATATAACATCTAAGTCTAAACCACAACGCTAAATAAAACTTGATGCTTTAGTTTGGAGCTTAGTAATGAACCTAACAATGCTTGGTGATACAACGAAGCGTTTGAGCAATTGAAGCTTCTTTTGTTTGTCACTGATTTCTCTGGAACACAACAGTTTTAAAGTAGGTAACTCTACGAGTGAAGATATAACTCAACATTTCCAAAACCAATGACAATTTACAAGATTTATCTGCATTTAGATTCTGTGAAGATGACTGATCAAAAATTAGTAGTTTGATATGCCTATAGCAGTCAGTATTACTGAGGATACTACAGTCAAACATTTTTCTGTACTCTTGAGTACTCAATTCTTTATTATCAAGACTTTTCCGAGAACCAAAAATATAAGAAGATAAATTCTGTAGTTGAATCTAGCATTGAAAACTGAAACTTATTCTCTAAAGTTTCTTGTTGATTTGTGTTGTGACCACACATCATTTGATCTAACAGCAAAGACAGATAATGTCACTCATTCCTCTTTGCTCTGGCTGATCAACACTCTTTTATATGCAGAAAGACTACAAACAATAGAGAAGTTGGACAATATAAAGTACAACTTACCGCATGCTCATTAAAAACTAGAAATTGAAGACTTAAAAAGTGCATTCACTACGCAAACAGAATTGCAATGAAGACAGCGTACATTAGCACTTGTCGTTTTAGTGCAGTGTTGATTCTACGTCTCAGACCTCTATATCAAAAATCAAAAATTAAAATCCATTCATAAGTTTAATTACTGGAAAACACCTTTTAATTAGGTTTGCCCACGGCTCAAGTCGTCACCCCTGGGAAGTAAATTAGGAGGTTGTAATAGAAATAAAAGACTAGATATTTTTTTAACGTATAGCTATAATATCAAAAGATACCAAGATTAATTAAAGATGACGTAAAATAAAAAAATCATCCTGTGGCGAAAATAAAAAAATCCTTACGTCATCAGCTCAAAGTAAAATAGGTCAGAAAAAGCAAGTGCGCATAACTCCATCTACTGCCTACGCATTCAAACAAATAGTAAGAGTGAATGTAGATAAAGCTAAGCGGATGAACATGTTGGTGACTTATGAAGACAATGATTAGCAGACAAAAGGTCTCAGACGTTTCTCGTTTATAAAAGAAGACAGATAATGTCAACACAATTAGATGCAACAAATAACAATTTTGTTATAGTTAAAGATATAACACAAAGAAAAAATATCAAGACAGAAATTCAGAAGGAAGGATATCAGAAGCAATGACTGTGACTATGAGCTATTGCAAATGCCCCATCTGAGGGTGAAGCTCTATCAGTTTTCATACATAAATCTCCTGTGAAAAATTAAAAAAATTTCTAGCATAGCTCCATCGAAAAAGAAACTGGAAGACAAAACTCGTGCAGTGCAATCAGTTTCTGTGAACAACCTTCTTTAGAAGTTAGTCGAAAGTACAGTTGGGTAGTCTGTTGATGGTGAAACCATATGGGTTTTGTTTTGCAAAATTTCTCAAGAAAGTTAAATCGTTAAATAACAGAGGTAGGCTGTTTGGGGGCCAAACTTGATTAGCTTTTTGTAAACAACTATCTCTAAAAAGTTTATAAATGTAGATCAGTTTTCTTGGTTTGAAGACAAATTAAACTGTTTGTGAGTCCAGATTCTTCGATAAAGCTAATAAGGAGGAAATCCCTGCTGGGGTGTACTTGAGAGAAAATCCTCACTAGTTTCCTGGTTTCTTCAAGCTTTTTCGAGAAGGAAAATAGAAAGTGAAGTGAAAAATGAATTGATCAGTTACTGTGCTTGCTTGCTTGAGAACGAATCCTGTTAAGTTTACTGGAGGATGCTATTGCTGTCATTGTGAGCAATGACAAGCCAAAGCAGTCGTGCTTCATGGGACCGGTCTATTCTCTATCTGTTTGTGGTTTGTGGCTCATAGCTGTTTGGATCATTAGATTGGTGGTAAACAAACGTGCATCAATGGAACTTGTCACGTTTATTTGCGGAGAGTGTGATCCCAGCTTAAACCAAAGACGAGAAACTTGTGAAAGCAAAGCACACAAAAATACAAAACATATTAAGAGCTGCGTTCTTTAATTATTATTGGTTTAAAAATAAAATTTGCTTTCATCTTTTTTTTTAGAATTTATTGAATAAATCACCCAAGACTAATTTATATAAGAAACGAAAGTTTTAACATCAAAAAGGTTATTTATCTTTATTATTTATTGAAAAATCTTTTGATATTACGTTTAATAATTTTTTAGGTGTTGTAACTATGATTTATGATCAAATTTTTTTAAACTTTTAATAAATGAGTTTTATATAATATGAAGTAAAAAATTCTAAACGGGAGGAAACCCGAGATGTGCAATTCAAACATCAATTAATTAAGTCTTTACGAAACTCGTCTATCTCAAACGATATTTCTACATCAAAACAAATGATAAGATACCTTCCTGTTACCTTAATTAATTAATAGTTCTGTTTATATTATAATATTTGTGTGGCCCTTCTCAATTTAAACTCGAATTTTTAATAATCAATCTTATTTATCTATTCATTTGACGATACCTGAAGATCATTAACAATCATCCTGGCGCCGAAAGAATTATTATCTTCATATTCAATTTATAATAATACGATTTGTTAAGGTTGAACAGTTTTCGAGTTCAAATATTAATTTATTATTATTTAGCTGTTTGTTTTGTATCTTTTCCCTATAAAGACTGTTTACATTTTCTCACAATTATCAAGCTTCAATTAATCCGCCTTTATTATTTGCTTTTAGTAGCATTATTTACTTTGCGAGTTTCTGATGTATCCAGATAAATCATTTAACTTGTTCGTTAATGATCCTGATAAGTTCAGTAACCGTGACGTTTAATAAGTGCATAATAAAATATTAATTATTTTCCAATAGAACAAAAGTGTTAGGTTATGTTTCTTGAAATTGTGCGTACACACATTTTAACACCATTAGGTGGAAGTATTAGATCATAAATCTATAATTTAATTATCGGCTAAATGTTTTGGGATTATCCGTGAACCTTGATAACATTTTCATTGTTACGGGTAGTTAAACATTAGTTGGTAGCATTGAGAGTTTACGATAGATTTATTGAATCTAAAGCTGTTACATAAATAAAGCCATGGGAATATATGAAATTATATCGATAATATCAATTAGATTAATTTATGGCGTTTTATTTATAACAGCAGTTCCACTTTCATTTAGAATAGGATGCCAAACTTTATTTTAAAAAAACCTAACAATTCTTACTAACTGTACTAATAGTAGCCATAATAATAATAATAATAATGGGATTTAACGCTTCTCTTTTATGCAATTTAAACTGGCACGAGTTTAATGAAGATGATAATAATTTGCACTAATGCGATTGTTAAGAAAGGCCACTTATTGAAAATTATTATTATGAGAGCACCTGTTGATGCGGTTATTTGAGATTCATTGGGTTTTTTAATTGATTTGTTTTAATAACACTTCTCGTAATAGTTTTTAATGAGATTAACAACCAAAGCGAGGAAATTGTTTGCAATTAAATGTTTACTATCATATTGTGATCAATACGGGCGATTTTAATTACAATGCAAATAATTATTCTAATGATGATACGTGGGAAACTCATAAAGTAAATCTAACATGTTAGTTTTCTTTGCATAAAACATCTGCTTTTTTTCTATTGGATTTTTAGCCTGAAAGAAAAGGAATTAGACCAATAGAAAAATGGATCAAAATTGCTATTGTTGCGAAACCTGATCTGCTGACACAAACGTGTTAAAGCAAAAATATTTTTTCAAGATTAATTTAACTATTCGATTTGGTTCTCCATGAACGTGGGTCTTTCCAAGCATTGGTAAAATGGAAATGAATTACTTCATTTCTCTTTTCTTTTTTCTGGATTATATGCTGCAAGTGATTTAGCTTCTTGACATAAAATATCCATTTGGAAAAGTGCGTGGTTGTCCATCTTGGTGCTATTGTTGGTAGTTCACAGTTGGCTTTGTGTTCTATCAAGCTGGAAAGCCACAGTTCATTGGTATTGATGACACATCCAATAGCTAACAAAAGACATTTAAAAATCACAGTCAAACGCACAAAAATCTGCTTATATCACAAACTTAATATTTACATTGGAATTCTAGAAACCAAAAATGCATCTTATAAAATACAGTTGAAGAATGATATAGTCTACAACTTCTATTAAAACAGAGTAAAAAGTTACAATTAAGAGCCATTCCTAATAAAAACACATATTAAATAGTAAGGAAGTCGATAGTTGTTTTCAGGCACCTTTGGTTTATGGTCAGTTTATCGTACCTTCCTTTCCTTCTTCTTGCCCCTATACAGTATGATAGGCTCACTTAGAATTTGTATTGTTGTTTCATATTTCTTCTAAATTATGTTTGACAAACGGCCAATCATCGAATATTCTAGCTATAGAACGATTTCGATAATCGTAATGTAACGTGGAAGGTCTGGTACTTCTAACAGAGAGTATCCTAACTGCTCAATATTGATTTTAATGCAACACTGTTAACAATTCCATTAGTGAATAGCATCAGAGAGGAATTCCTAATCTCAACGACACTAGTATGTGGTCAAATCCGAACTGATATTAAGTCCTTCAAGTCAAGTCTTTCTGTCTTATTCATATAAGAGCAACTGTATCAAAGCGGGTTACAACATCTCTAGAGTTATAAAGATTCTGCAGATGAATGAGGCTAAACGCGAAGTTCATAGTTCAAGACAGTTTATTAGAAACAAGAACAGCAGGCCAAGAAGCTTCGATAGTAGTCAGTTTTATCTATCAGCAATCAGCTTCGAGAAGAAGTTGCAGATTTAGCCCCCAAGCCACAGCAGTTCAACCTCTTTCGATCAACAATTCATATATGAAAGATAAATAGAAGATACCAAAACAAATAGAAGAATCTCTAAAACAACAAAATTCAATAAGTAAAACAAAATGGACATCGACCAAAGCAAACAGTCTTATGTCTATATAAATTTGAGTTTTTTAGTGCGGCTAGCTCTTCACGGGAGGTAATGCTCGTTTTTTTTTTTAAACGCAAACTTATGTGAAAACACTGAGGGTGGTAGTTTCTTGTTATCGACCAGCAAGCAAAAACCAAAAGATTCTGTCTATAAGTTTCACGTGCCGTCATGAAAGACGTTAATCAATATAAGGCCCATTTACCAGTTCAGCAGGTAAGTTCAAAGAAGAGTTTCTAGTTTCTGAAGAGATCTAGAATGCTACATACATTAGTTAACACAGCTACGCAAAAGATTTCATCTTGATATCACCGTTGATTCCCAAACAATAAAAATAATAAAAGATTTAACTTGTAGTAGCTTGGAAACAAACGTCATAAATATTTTTGTGCACGTCTGTGGGGGTTCATGAAAATTAGTGTTGAGCAGTTTGGAGATTGTGCTTAATAGATTATCACCCAGAAATTTGATCGAAGGGACTTTTTCCTCTTCAGGCGGTAAAATGATATTTTGTGATAAGACATAGAATTGCAGCAGGTGACTCCTGGAGTGTAGTTTTGAACAATCGAACGCAGAAAGCTCCCACTGATGGCTGTAGATGGCTTCCCTCTAATTGGAGATCCTTGAAAACCCAGTAAGAGTGAATGGCGGGCTGGCCCCGATGGTGATGAGTAGTGATGCAAGGAAAAACGCCAGTCAAAGTCTTAATCCTTAATAGCGCATACGCGGACAGTCCCTATGGATGTGATACAGGAGACATAGATGGAGCGTCGGTCAACGTCTGTTGGAGACTACTGTAGCAGTACTTCATTTCAGGGGACACGACATCTAAAGCGGTGGTGGTGTGAACGAGCGATCCAGAAACTTTGGTTACAAAGTGCTGCTACTGCTCACTGACTCATTGACTGTAGTTAATGCGTAGTGTCTTAAAGCTTTTTGTCAATTTTTGGGTCTCTATATCAATATATGCTCGGAACATCTGCTATCTCTAATGGAAACTAGATGCCTTGGCACTTTCATTTACTTTTGACAGTGTAATGTACGAGGGTGGTCTGAAAAGTTTCCGACCTAACAAAGATACAAGACATTTTTTCTGAAATTTCTTTTTTATTTTTCAACATAGTCTCCTTGTAACTCTACACACTTCTCCCAGCGATGCTCCCATCTCTGTAACCCGTCCAAATAGTACTCGGCATTTTTCTCTGCAAAATAATTGTTCACGAAGGTGATTGCCTCTTCATTTGACGAAAATCTTTGTCCTCCGAGCGCAATTCTTAGATGAGGGAACAAAAAGAAGTCGCTTGGGGCTAGATCTGGTGAGTAAGGCGGATGGTCAAGCAGTTCAAACCGTAATTCGTGGATTTTCGCCATGGCAACCGCTGAGGTGTGAGACGGTGCGTTGTCTTGGTGAAACAGGATTTTCTTTTTCTGCAAATGTGGCCGTTTTTTCGCAAGTTCTGCCTTCAGCTTGTCAAGTAATGATGCATAGTATGCTCCTGTAATGGTTTTTCCTTTTTGAAGGTAATCGATTAAAATAACTCCATGACTATCCCAAAAAACAGTCGCCATCACTTTCCCAGCCGAAAAACAGTTTTTGCTCTTTTTGGAGCCGGTTCCCCCTTTGCAGTCCACTGTTTGGACTGTATTTTTGTTTCGGGCGTATAATGGTGTATCCAAGTTTCATCTACAGCAATTAATCGGCGCCAAAACTAGGATTTATTTCGCCTAAACTGCGCCAAAAGAGCGTTGGAAATATTCATTCGAACACGTTTTTGGTCTAACGTGAGCAAACGCGGCACCCAACGCGCGGACAGCTTTCTCATGCCTAAATGTTGATTTAATATGTGACAAACACGTTCTTTTGACATGTTCATAACCTCTGCTATCTCTCTCACTTTAATTCGGCGGTCGTCTAGCACCATTTGGTGAACTTTGGCGATGTTTTCGTCGGTAGTTGCAGTTTTTGGACGTCCCGAACGTTCATCGTCTCCCAAGCTTTTACGGCCACGTTTAAATTCAGCAGCCCAAACTTTCACTGTGGTAAATGATGGTGCAGAGTCCCCATTCACAGAATCCAACTCATCTTTTATTTGCGAAGGCGTATTGCCTTTCAAAAACAAACATTTAATGACAGCTCGATACTCGATTTTGTCCATTTTCACAAAAAAACTCACATCAACTCACTCAAACGACTGTTACATAAAAACTGCGCGTCCAAAATGGCTGAAACTTTGGTGAGTAACTGTAAACAAATGAACAACGAAATTCAGTAGCTTTTATTTACGAGTGCTGCCATCTTCACGTTGAGGTCGGAAACTTTTCAGACCACCCTCGTATTTTCTTCTTTTCTTTTCTGGAAAATTCAGCTTTGAGTGTCTCAACTCAATGGAATCGTTTTGGTTTATTTTTCTATATTACGTAAGTATTTCAAGTGACTGCTCGCGTCAGAAATCTTTTCATTTCGATAAATACTAACAGACGTTTATGCTAATTGGAATAACCTATAAGCTTTCAGCTTATTTAGTTTCTCTTTCTATTAATACCAAATCGTGAAAACATTTGTTAACACTCTATGTCACTGAATGACAATATTTTGTAGGTTTGTCTTTATTTTTAATGTACCACTTGGAGAAATATGAAAGTTTAAGTTGGTGCTTCTTTGACTTTATAATCTTTATAATTCAAACAATTAGCAATTTTAAAAACAAAAGAAAAACATTTTTGAAATGCCCTGTCTTGATTTATAATTTTCCTTTTAATAATTCAATTAACTTTAATTTACATTTAACTTTAATTTCCTTAATTAAAAAGTCCCAGTTTCTGTCATCATCTAATTTATTTTTTAATTCTTTTGTTTACCATTTTGAATTAATAAAAAATTAAATAATCTTTTCTAATTTCCTTTATAATTTCATAATTATGTCCAAATTTAAAAACTACCGTGTTTAAATATCTTTAATCTCCCCATACAGACATACACGTATTCGTGTTTACATTAGGACGTATTTAACGCTAGAAAGTCTACTTAATAACACCTAAAAGAACAATCTTAAAACATAAACGAAAATAAAGAGGAGAAAAAAATGTTAGTACAATTATATTTCTAATATGTGCGTGACCGGAGGGATTTGAAATTTTTTTTTGTGGTTAAGCTAAACAACCTTGGGAAAAAGCTGCTGTAGGTAAAGCATTCATTAAGGTTGTACGGTGCTACTTTGTACCAAACTACCGTGTTTCAAGTTCGAATTATGTGTAGATATATATACGTGAAGAACCTTCGTGCTTCATTAAAGCAACTCGATACCGACTAAACTTTAGATTATCACAATTAATTCTACCCAAACAATTTAATTGCTAAGAAGGTCACCTTTGGTATTAGTTTAACATGGAAATCTATTTTTATGCAAAATGAAACTAACTATTCGTAAAAACCATAAAAAGCTAAACAATTTACATAATAATTTCTTAATAACATCCTGAAACGGTTAGGGCTATCAAACCTTGAATAGAGGGACGCGCTCTTATAAATCTAGACGACCTACACCCCAAGGGGTGAATATTTACAAGACTGCTTAGCTTACGAAGAGTGGCGATGAACGCGAAGCTCAGCCTGCGAATGCTTCCAAGCCAAGACCGTTTACACCCAATATTTGAGATCATCCCCGCCGTATAGTGAGATTATCTTGAGTCAGTGGTGGCAAAAATGCTCTTTAAAGCCTTTCCTATGGATTATATTGCTCTATTCAATGTCTAATATAAAACAAAATAAAAATACTCTCCCCCTCCGGCAAAGTTAAACGAAAACCGAAAACGTGGATCTCGTTTATCTAAAAGCAAAACCGTTTTTGTTATATAATTTCGCTTTTAGTAGTTTTTGGCACCCTATTTTTAACGAGATACTTTTCCCCTCTTAGAAATTCTGACACAGCATATAAAAATGTTATTGCATTTAGCAAAACCAATTTATGAATCCGAGCCCCTGTTTCCTGGTTTTTATTTTCATGACATTGCTCATCTTGTCTGATATATTAGACTTGGGGTTATAACGAAATGGTGTCGTAGCAAAATGGCGGAAAAGGAAATCTTTTTGATATTAAAAACTGAAAAGATTGCATTTATAATGTTTATAGCATCCGTGAATGGTTCTATAAAAAAACGCGCGAAGTCTTATGAATCTTAAAATCTCATAATATGAGCTAGCCTTTTTAATTCAGGAAAAACTCGCATTTATATTAAAGTTGAATTTTATTTATAAACATTATTAAATAACGAGAAAAAGGAAATAAAATACAATATAGGTAGATCCCAGCGAGGTAGAAACTACATTCTCGTTTAGATTCCGCCTGTTGCTGAAAGAAGATTCTCGAATTTGCGAAGTTGAAATATGAAAAATATTTATTCTTCGGAAGGTAAGCTTATATCAGTAACTACACTGAAGTATAATAATTTTAATTTCGATATTCATACGCACAAAAAGATATCAGGTATTGTTTTCGTGCTAGTGTTCATTCTTCAACACTTCTTTATATGCTCAAAGTTATATTCAATTAACGTGATCATAAAATTGTAACAGCCTCTTGAAAATCATCCCGACTCAATTAATGAGATGAAACTACAAGCACTAATCTCTATCGCAATATTTTATTACAAAAATCTTCAAAACAGTTGTGTCATATAACCTAATTTTACTTACTGAAGACGGCATTTCTAAGTGTACAACTAGAAACAAAAGTATGTGTACTTGGCTTCCATGAAGCTATTTTGGATATATTAGCAATGATTTGATTTTGATCAGAAAAAAAAAGACTTAACTTCAGAAAGATCCATTTTACTTGAAAATGGCGCAATTTGTGGAAACAATACAAGACTAATTCTTATCCCTAAATTATCAGTAGATCTCAAAAACGATAACAGAATTTGGTACGTAAACAATCAACTCTAAAAAATACCAAGACTCACCTGTAGCAAAACTTACAGTGTTAAAAAGAATATTGTAAACAGTAAGACTGTAGTAACTGAAGAAATATTAAAAAGTTGTAAAACGCAGTTGTACGAGGGCGGTTTAGTAAGTACCCGTGTTTGACGACAGAAGGCGTTCCTGAGGGAAGTTGGTGTTATCATCGTGTGCTGCCATCTATCAAACGACGGTATAACAAATTGCAGACTGATTGATAGGTTAGTTTGGATTTGACAGCCATTTGAGTAAGACGTGTTTCGTGATTTTAGCTAAGATAGAAGAAAAGCAGTATCGTTCGGTAATTCGCTTTCTGTTTTTGGATGGGAAAAAATGCGAGGAGATAAAAGCAAAGTTGGATGCTGTTTATGGGGACACTTCGCCATCTATGACCACAGTTAGATATTGGTTCAACGAATTTAAACGTGGGCGAACATCCGTTTTTGATGAGGAGCGACCAGGACGCCCGGCAGACGTGGTTACCGAGGAAATCATTCAAAAAGTCCACGACATGATTCTCGCTGATCGACGAACGAAAGTGCGTGAAGTAGCAGAGGCCGTAGGTGTGTCGACCGGAACGGCAATTAATATTTTACATGATAAGTTGGCGATGAAAAAATTGTCGGCGCGATGGGTGCCGCGATTGCTAACGGTGGACAACAAGCGGATGCGGCTGTTAACTTCGAAGCTGTGTTTGGAGCAATTTAAGCGAAATCCGAAGGAGTTTTTGCGTCGAGTTGTCACCGTTGATGAAACCTGGATTCATCATTACACACCAGAAACTAAGCAACAATCAAAACAATGGATTTCTCCCGGTGAATTTGCTCCAAAGAAGGCGAAGATGGTTCCATCGGCCGGAAAGGTCATGGCGACCATTTTTTGGGATGCGAACGGCGTCATCCTCATGGATTTTTTAGAAAAAGGAAGAACGATCACTGGACAATACTACAGCGAGTTATTAGACAGCTTCGACAAAAAATTGAAGGAGACACTGCCGCATTTGGCAAAAAAGAAGGTGCTGTTTCACCACGAGTTGTCGCCGCCAAACTGCATGAATTGCGTTATGAATTGCTGCTGCACCCCCGTATTCACCCGATCTGGCTCCCTGCGACTTTTTCTAGTTTCCTAACATGAAGAAATGGCTCGCGGGGAAAAAATTTAGCTCAAACGAGGAAGTCATCGCCGAGATAGAGGCGTATTTTGGAGAGTTCGACAAATCCTATTTTTTGGAGGGGTTAAAAAATGGCAGGAACGTTGGGAGAAGTGTATATTTCTAAAAGGAGACTATGTTGAAAAATAAAAAAAAATTTTGAAAAAAATTGTGTCTTCATTTCTAACACGGGTACTTATTGAACCGCCCTCGTAATAAGCTGTCCTGTTAGTTAAAAGCAATTAAAACTACTTCAAGTGAGTAAAGGCAGAATAAAAGAGGAGTATCTAAGAATAAAGAGGAAAGAACTAAACAAGTCTTCATGGCGATAGTCTTTTGTTTTTTTCCAAGCAATATTGTGCATCTTTGAAAGGTATTGGCATATCTAGGCAAATGCCAGACTGATCAATACAAAGCAACATAACAAAACATCAACCAGTTGCTTCCCATAGCAACAACGAAGAACTGACGCTACCACTACGATTATTGCGGCTCTCACTCTGAGCTTTTGTTCATTCTAACCTATATTTTGTTTTATTTATTTATTTATAAATAAAACCCAACTCATTCTGCGAATAAAACTAACAAGGACAAGTAATACAAAAGGATGAAAAAAAATATCAATATAAAGAAAAAGAATAACAACACATAAAAAAACAAGAAAGGCCAGAAAAACCAACAAAAACTTCAAAAATAAATAAACAAAGAAATCTTTTTGTTTTAACAAAAGAATTGAAAATTCAGTAGTCGGTAATATGATTAAAAAGAGTCGGAGTCTTCGAGTTTTTCCTGCGGTCGTATCGACTTTGGCCCTTTGTGTTCTGTAGTGGTAACGAGAGAGCATTCTGCCACTTCGGGCACCACTAATCGTTTTTTTGTTATTGCTGATATGTCATATCTCATTATCTATCCTTTTTGGTAGTGTCACCGTCACAAACCAATGCCAAGTATGTCCCCTCTTCTGTGTAGACGTGTTCGTGGAACCGTAAACAGGCCTGTCAAAAAAAAATCAAAAGAAGATGGTTCAACGTTTAATAAGAAACTTTTGATAACTCCAGTTAGCATTGGTTAATACAAAAACCCATTAGCCATTATAATGGCACCCAACGTGGGACTGTAACAAAACAAAAACATCGCCTTTTAAAATCAAATGTTTACTGTTGAATTTTATAACACTTATTGATTTATTAATGATAAAAACATTTTTTTCTTTAATTTGTTAAGATTAATTAAATAAAAACAAAGGGAAAAAAAGTTGAAATATGCAGTTTGGTGACAAATCCACTTTTAGAAATATTAAGAGAAATAGTGGCGCCATTATTTAAATTAATTTTAAATACTCCAATCTTCTAGATTTTTTGTAAATTATAGTCTTACATAATGAGCTCACCTTTTTTGAAATCAATGTAGGCGCTTAGATACATCTTTTTAGACGACTCAACTGTAAAAGATTGCATTAAGTTAAATAACGCTTGAAAACGGTTATAACGGTTTCAGAAATTATATAAATACATAAAAGCAGAATTTCCTTTATAGCAAAATTTAAATGTCGCCTAACCGTCCTTTACTCTCTCCACAACAAGGTCATGTCGTTCTCATTTAAATATTCTCTTAAAAGCATTAATATCTTTAACTGTAATAAAATGACTAAGATGCCAATAATTTCTATTAAATCAATCAATATAAATCAAAGTATTTTATAGACGTCAAGCTCCATGAACTAAGAAGTAATGAAACCTAATCCATTTAATCAACGTATGCGATTAAGAAATAATTTCAAGTCGAAAAAATCTTGTCAGCTACCAACAACACACAAAACAGGACGTAGAGGAGATCCGATGACCGATGAAAATACATTTCAAGATTGTATCATTTACACTGAATTTGCATCCGTCTTTGTTTATTCACGACAATTCCGCTTGCATTTCATATTCCAGCCAGTACAAGTGGATAAAAATGTGGACGAGGTCTGTGGTTCTCGCGGTTGCAAACTGGCTGCAGTAACACTCTTCTTGATGAGATCAAGAGCATTGCCATAACCTGATCTAGATTTTTACTTGAATATCGTCAATTAAAACTTGCTCTTCTGATTAGAACCGGATTTTAGCGTTTTTTGTTTGTTTTTTTCTTTTAGTAGTAGTACAAGAAGAATATCGATGAAACTTTTGCTTACTTCTGGTTGATTTTGCACCTCCTAATTTAGATCGGAAATTGAGAAACTTGTATTAATGAAAAATAGCGTTTCTTCCAACGGCAGCACCATTCGAATCTATCAATTGCTTGATTAATAGAAGAATATGATAGTAATTAGCTTCCCCATTGTTAAATTATAGTTCAGGCGTGTTTCGATTTAGAAAAGGAGATAAATCAGCTTGATTTAAGTTGCCTATAATTTAAAATCGATAGAAGAAGTTACACGAATAACATTTGGTATTAACAAATACCTCTATAATAACCTGTGATTTAGAGCCTAAAAAATATGAAGAAAAAATATTTTTGAATTTATTTAACCCTAATAATATTTGAATTTTAAATTTTATTGTTAAATAAATACACCAACGATGATGTCATTAGGAATAGCATTACCAATACTGGAAATACCGTTGGAATATCACTCGATTGTTTTGACGCTTTGTAAAATAATGTTGAAAAGAGACTAGAAATCTTGTGTGGTACACTTCAAACTAGAATGAATATATTTGTGACGTTCTTATTCCCTGCTTGTTACCGGTGGACACCTGGCTGCAGCATCCCTTTTTTCCCAGTGCTGCCCAACGGATGTCCATTCTATACCATGCTTTTCCTGATTTCTTGGTGGTACTGGTTATCAAACGTTTTCCAAGGCACGAGGTTAATAGGCTTCAATACCAAAGTATTTTCTATGCCACAGTAACAGACTGTCCAAGTATGCTCAAAAGAACTAGCCAAAGATTCCGAACACCTCTTCAGATTTTTTTATCAAAGTAGATTTCGTACAGAGAATGGAATCAGTATTTAAAGAAAATTTGAAAACCGATATCTTCGGATGGCTGTCATTTTGAGCACCACATGCGTTGTCTTTCCACATGTTCGATCCTTTTCTCCTCCAGTAGTCCTGCCGTTCCGCCAGTTTGTGAGAGCATTTCGTTGCAGACTATAGTTTCTATCAGCGTTGCCCTTTGGACGTCCACGTTCTAAGTGGTGCTTCACTACTTGCCAAATGACTGTAAATTGATTAATTAATGACTATTGACTTTAAAACATCTATCTCAATTTACTGCCATACTATCAACTTTATTGCCTCACGTTAGATGCTGAAAAGACAAAGAGCCTATAACAACTATTGCTTTTCTTTTAGGAAAGCAAAAATGACTATGACATGGCGTGAAATGAGAGAATAAACTTGCAACAGAACAAAAAAATAACTCTAACTGTAAGATATATCATTGACTATCAAAAACCATGTACTTATTGTCTATCGGATTTGACACCAACCCTTGGAGGTGTTACCCAAAACTAAAGAGTCATAAAATCTGGGTATCAAATGAAGCTTTGCAAAAGAAAATTGATGTTGATAATCTGCTTAAAGATCGGCATCTCTAGGTGTTCATTGGTTTACTCTTACCTTGCTGATCAGTATTACTAAAGCAGCATCCAGCCATGTTTTAGCCTGTCTCTTCCTTTGAGTTTCGTTGTTTTTCAAACAATCAAGTTTGTTTTATTTTACCACGAAACATTTTTTTTACCTACAAGAATTTCTCTCGTTCAAGAACGATTGATTGCAAAAAGCTCGGCCAAAATAGTCTTCTTTGCCATAAGTTAGTAATACAGAGATTTAAGATCTTTCAATTAAAACTATACCCAGAATCCAGTATAATTGCCAAATTAGAATAAAGAGACACCGCAGTTTAAGGAACATGACGCTTTATGGCTATAGATGTGAGAACGCAAAAAAGCCAATTCGACGTAAAAATTCTCCTGTCTAGTTCAATTGTTTAGACACAGCAAGAGTGTTTCCATATAACTTTTTATATAAACCGTCATTTTGAGTATCTCCAAATCAGTGGTTTCATTGATCACAAAGGTAAACAATGGTGACTATAAGCCAGTTTGGACAACTTCTGTTTATTTACATTGCTCATTATATTTTAAATATAGAACTCATACAAAGGTGCAGTTAATGATAATTTGACTTTTATGTTGACAGCAAGTTCAATCCTTGGAAAGTTGTTTCTGAAATTCATCAACAACATCATTGTGTATCAGACTTGGAACTTTTTAAACGCATCCATAAGCTAACCGAAATGTATTCTTGGGAAACTTAGCATGCTCCAAAGGGTATACCTGTTCCGTCTTTCATGAGAGCTCTAAAAGATTTTTGAAACTGCCAAAAAAAGATTTTCCAAAAAAAAATGTTCCCAATAAGACTGAAGTTTTGACATATTTATGGTAGCTCAGAAAACAAAGTTGTAAAAATAACTCTAACTGCAGCATAGGTTAGATCTGTTAGTACTCATGGAGAAGTCGTAGTCAGAAAAAATTAACTAATGACTGTGGAGAAATGAATGACTTTCTTAAACAAAAACAAAGAAAAGCAGTTCATAAAATTGAAAAAGAAACTGCCCAAGCTGCCCCGTTGCAGAATGTTCTGATAGTCTCGTCACGCTTAGTGTTTCAATTCATTTTTTGGTTTTGATATTATCATTCAACCACATAACACGTTCCTTTTCCAAATCTAATTTTAGGCTGGATATGAGTAACCACCTTTGTCTTTTGTAAAGCAAAAAAAGGCCAAAAGCTGATTTCACTGGCAAACATCTGGGAATGCAAAGCATAACCACAACGAACTCCATTTTGTTACTTTTTTCAGACTTCGGCAGCCATTTTGACCATGTTTCCGAATTTTTGATGTAGAATCGAAATCTGAAGTCAAAATTTCAGAATTTGACAAAAAATGCGGACATACAGATATACAGACTTCGCAAATTCAGTAACGACTCCTTCGGAGTTCGTTTAAAATATGAAAGATTACAGTTTTTCTAAATTTTGGAAACCTCTAAAACAATTCTGATCTTTTTTCGTTGGTAGAGGTATAGATTACAATAAAACTTGAATTGTCATTTTGAGCACCATATCGGAATCAGGCAACATCTAATGCTCAGCTTAGAAAGTTAAGTTCACGTTTAGTGTGGTACGCCAAAATGTGAAGACATGGATTGTGGTCCTTTCGTGTGCAGTTGTTTTTTTCTTTAGTACTCCCGCCGTCCTGCTAATTTGTGAGGACATCTGGCTGCAGATCATTTACTCTTCCAGTTTGTAAAAATCTGTGTATAGATTGAAATGCTTTTCTCTTCTCTCAGCGTTTCCAAGGTGATGAGCTGAATTATAACCGACATAGTGGTTCGGCAGCCTAACGCTTACTGAGACGCGGGATCAGTCAGCCACCATTGTTGCACAATTGAGACTGTTTTTTTCATCGACAGAAAGTTTTGGAATCATTAGAAAAAAAACGCGATTGAGTTGCACCCGCATTAGAGAGACACTAAGATGTTCAACTACTGATTTGCAGTACAAACAACTAGCAACACGTTGAACTCTTATTGTTTGGATTTTTATTTTTTGGACAATTTGAGCCTGACGCTACTATTGAAAATGTTACCCGAAACTAAAGCGTGGCAAAATCTAGAAATGAGGATCTTTGTAACAGTAAGATGTAAAAGTAAAAAAGGAAAACATTCAGATGCTTCCCATTTTTCTCTTACCTTGTTTAGTAGCATCAGCAACAGGTCAACTCTATGGCGGCTCATTAAAATTTCTCTTTTCGAGTTTAATTATTTTACCAAAAATTCCTTAGAAAGTAAAATCAAATAAAGAAAATAGAAACAGTGAAACTAAGAACTCCTTCAAACACGATATGCCTGTTTGGTGTATTAGGGTAGGTGAACACCGAACTGTGGTATGTTACAAGAGACACGTCTATGGAAAAACTCAGAATGATAGCCAGTGATACTCAGATGAAGAGAGCTGGTGAAGACACATCACATGTTTGGGCAGTTAGAACTTAATGGTTAGTATCTAAACAGTTCCTCGTTTGCTTGTTTTAATTGAAGCTGATTAACTACAATGGAACAGTGAAAGCAGACTAGTAGTACTCGCTGAGTTGTCTCTAGGTTGCAAGCATATTTCAGCGATTTTTTAATTTGGGGTTCTATAAATGACTTGATCCTTTTTCAATACTGGTGGGATTGCTACTGTTAGAGGAATAATTAGCTGACAGAAAACAAGATGGTAGTCTTCTACTTATGATACTGAATGAAGCAGCGAATAGAATAGTTTGACAATTTATTTTTTGTCCGTTTTTTAAAACAAGTTAACATAAAATTTCTTTGTAATCGGTTTTAAAGCAAAATAATATTTTGAAGGGAAATCAGTACCTACGCTAAACTCAATAATAAACGATGAAATCATTGCAGAATTCCCGTTTAGAAACTACCATTGCAAATCGCTTCCAGACCAATATAAATTAGATAAGGCGAGTTTAAACTGCAAACCGAGCTTTATAAACGTTCCCGAATGCAGTTATATTAAAAGTGTAATTCACCCACATACAAGATAACCGTTATGGTGTGCTCGTAGAAGAATTTGCTGATTACAAGTCGGCAACGGTATCATCTGGACGAACCAACAAAAGCTCTTTTGTACACATGTGTGCACCATTGAAAATTGAATGTATAAGGTTAATTATTGTCCCAGGTACCGATATAATCACTAAGATTAAAAGCTAAATCATCTTGTCGTATCAGAAAAAAAATTAATTATTCAATAGAAGAACTGTTATGACTACCGAATCACGACTACCGCGATGTAAGGTATACTACCTTGAAGTTAAGATTTCAGATAAACATTTTTGTTTTTCTTTTTTTTATTAATGTGGGAGTACCTGTTTTTCTTCGTGAAAGAAAGAAAAAGAAATGTGTAATTTTGGACACGATTTTTTAAATGAAAACAGATACAAGTTGGATTAAGTCGTTTTATAATGGAATTCACAATGTGACAACGCCTTCGTGCACCACCAATTTTCGACGTATTAAAACGACTTCCTCTCTTATCGCGTCGTACGTTAACTCTCAAGATAGTAACTAAAATTCGGTTTTATGACGTCATCAGGTCTAAACTATAATTTTCTACATTAATTACGAAACTTTTGTTCGGTATAACATGCTTTGAAATTTCAACTATAACTTTCCTATTCAATAAGTTTTAACTAAAAACATGATCCTTGCTAGATGAATACCCACCAAGAACTTATGCACGTGCTTTTAGTGAGCAACAACCCATATTGTTTACATTCCCTCCAATTTTCCAATTAAGAACATGGGGATGCTTAATTCGTTTTGATTGAATTCAATATGTTGGAGTCAAATGTCAAATGGAACTTGTTTTCTGATTTATTGCAATACACTTTAAAAAAATCTTGTCTATTAACAGCGCAGCGCGGCAATTTATGCAATTTTACTTTGCAGTTAATTACCAGTTAAAAGGCGTTTGTTGAACGAACAAACCTTAGCAAGATGAAATAATAATAAAAGGCTATTAAAGGAAAAATTTACAATTAAAAACAGGATATGACCACAACAACAACAGTCCTTGCAAATCAAGCACATACTCTTATAAAACTAGTACAAGCTTTAACATCTTATTTACATCTCGCTCTTTGTTGTTTACATCCTTCTTTTGGGCCGCTGCCTGTCAATTATACTTGCATTACTTAAGTGGTCATCCACTTGCGAGCTACATTTTTATCCGGACGGTTTATAGCCTTTAAACTCGTTTTCAGACAAAATCTCGTCTTACTTCCACGATACGAATTGAAATGACTGTAAACGAATTGTTGACGTGTGGACCAAATTATATTGGATTCTAAATGTTAAAAAGTAGACCAGTTTTGCTTCGGGCACTAGTTTTGATTACTATCAAATGGTGCGGAACGAAACCTTGTTAGTTTTTAAAAAATTAGGAAGTTTAGAAAAATTGATTCCAAACAAATCGAAAACAATATTTAATTCTGTCAACTGCGATATAATTAATTTCTAATTGAATTTATCCTCTTTAATTTATACTTCTTCCTCTTACGTCAAGCCTCTGGCCTGAATTTTATATAGTTTAAGTGCTCTAGATGTTCTGTGTGTTAATTATTCAGTTTTTTTAATTAATTATGCTTGAACTTAATCCTGTAGAGGGTGCAATTAATTTTAAAAATGCCCAGAAATATAAAAATAAACAAAAAGGGGGAAATGCATTCGATTATATTAATGAATTACGAAAAACAGACTCATTTCAGGAAAAATTAATTAATTTATGTATTGAAAAATTGAAAATTATTAAAAAGTTTTACAACTAAACAACTGAAACGTTTCAAAAGAAACTTGAAATGATTAACTTGACCAATTCAGTGTTAGCGTGGCAAATTAAGAAAGTTACCTTGACAGATTATTTTCTAACATGCTCAAAAATGAATTGTATGCAAATAATAAAATTCTGGGGATGTTTTAATTGCATGTTTGGATGTGGCTTATTTTCTCTTCAAATTACATTATAACATATAAAATCATCTACGAACCTCTTTTGCAATTTATGACATTTTCAGTTTAGCGAAAGATTGCTTTCTAGCAATCACTGAATATTAAATCTAAATATAGCAAAACAGAAAAACTCCCATATGACAGAAACATATTCTAATTTCCTACAAACGCTTTCTATCGCGTTGCTGCTAATACCAAAAATAAAAGTGGCTATGGTAATCAAAATTTGGTCATTCCAGACATTATTTATAAATGAAGTGGATGTAAGAATGATTTTGCCTAAGCCAAAATAGTTTCTCACAACAAAAAGGTTATTTTAGTCTTGGTTTTAGTATTCCATTAGTAGAGGTGGTTTCAAGGTTTCTTTTCAAAGCTTAAATCCCAGCCTCACATACACATTCTTTCTTTACAAAAGCTTCAGAAATTACCGTCCTGCTCTAAGCTCAAAGATCTCAAGGTACTTGACAAAAGACAATTCACCAGACTCAATATGCAACACGATCTTTTGGAACATCGTGGTAGAGAAGTTTAGACGACCTTCTAATCATCATTAAAGAGTTTTAATCTTCCATCATCAACCACCAAAGTTCCAGGTCTCTACAGTCATCAGGCCCTTAAACTCAGAAGATATTAGGAAGAAACAAAATACCACTGCCGTGCCGGTAGTTGAACTATTAAACAGTCTTTAATTGACCATTGAGCAAAAATCCATGTCTGTACGGTAAGACGATTGACTGAAAGTTATGTTCAATTTTTGTATGGATTTTAGGAATAGTCTTGCACAATCTCAGGATCCAAAGAATCCCATATTCTAAGTTTGATCGAAATCAGTCAGATATACCATTACCAAAACCTACCTACCGCTACTTAATAAAAACTTAATAAGCACTTAGAACTTTGAAAGACACTGTAATTCATAATAAACTAAACTAAAATATACTGGAGGTGTAGCAGAACTCTGCTGCGCCACCTCTAAATCAGGTCGCGTCGCGTTACTACTTTTAGCCTTTAGCCCTTTTGAGGTAGAAACAAGTACTGTCGTCCGTAGTCGACATATCGGGGTTTTCTTTTCTTTGAAAGCAGGTTAAATTAAAAAACTAAACCGCTTAAAGAGTTAATTAAGGATACGAGTCGGGCTGCGCCTTCTATCAGCCTACTACTTTTAGTAGATAAACACAGAGACGGGCCGGACTTCTCCATCTTACAGGTCCAAAGTCGGTTTTCGTTTCCTATTAACATTCTTAAAAATGCTAAATACTAACACGGTCGGACTGTATCCTCAATAGTTGAGCTTCGGCCTCCATCAATCTTGTAAGAGAGCTAAATACAAAGATGGATGGGTCTTCTAGATGCCACCTACGGTTATCCAGATTGGGCTTTGGTCTACATTAGCTTTGTTAAGAACGCGGAATTCGAATACAAGTAGAGCCTTTCATTAATCTTCTGAAGAATGTAAAATACAAATATGGGTCATCAAACTATGGGTCACTTGAGGTAGTTCAAGGTCGGACTTTACTCTCCTTCTAACCATTAACACGTGTCAGGCTATGCCATACAAATTGCGACTTGATTTGGCGCAAAGTCGGGTCTCGCATTCTATTAATCTCCTTACAAATGCTTGAACTTTGCCCTTCATCAATCTTCTAAGGTAGCTAAAGACAAAGACGGGCTTTCTTAAAAATTCAAAATTAAATTTTGGGCGAAACTACATTTTCCATTGGGCCCCTGCGGTCGCCCCAAATCGGGCTACGCCTTCCATCTCCTTTCTAAGACAACTAAATACAAAGACGGGTCGAGTTTCAAAATCTCACAAGTCACCTACAAATGCTAAAAAATGCTAAATACGAAGACGAGTTGGGTTACGCTCTTCAATGGGTATCATCCTCCATCAACCCTCTAAGCCAGGTAAATATAGAGACCGGTAAGGTTTTACCGTCTCACAGGCCTACTACGGTGGTCCAAGGTCGGACGTTTCTTCCCTACATTAACCTGGAAAATGCAAAATTCAAATACGGATCGAGCTACATCCTTCACTGGGCTGCAGTAGTCTAAAATTGGGCTTCACCCTCTATTAACTTTCTTAACGATGGCTTGATATGGGCATGGAGTTTTAAGACGTCAAAATACAAAGAAGGGCCGGCCATCCCACATGCTATATACCTAAAGTCGGGCTTTGCTCTCCATTAACCTTCTAAAGAATACGAAATATGAACACAGATGAGATACTTGCGGTGGTCCAAATCTGGGCTTCGCTCTTCATCAACGTAATAAAAGAGCTAATTACAAAGACGGGTTGGGTTTTGTCATCCCACAGGCTACCTATGGTGGGACAATATCGGACGTTGTCCTCCATTAACCATCTTCAAAATGCTTAATAGAAATACCGATCGGGATATGCCTTCTTACGCCCAATGTCAGGGTTAGATCTTCCCATAGGCGACCTCTTGTGGTTTAATATCAGGCTTGTTTATTTGCATCTAGACAGGGCTTGGGAGTACTACTTTAAAAATTTCCGGGCAATTTGTATGCCAAAGTGTTTGCATAATATAATGAAGAGTTCAGAGCGCTCTAGCAAGGTAAGCTGGACACATATTAGAGCCAGTGCAATATAGTAGTAGTAAACAACTACAAAAATACAGACAGCTCAGTCTTCTTCTTATGATTGAATTAGTTTCGGTTAAGGAACGCACTATAGCTGGTGCTTGGTGTCTTGTGCAAAATCAATAAAACAGGGTCTAGACTCTTTATGGAAATGTTAGAAGTTGGAGATCAAACAGTTGGATTTATCCTTCTTTTTTAAAATTTCTAATAGATTTTAGCAAGGCACAAGGCAATTTCTCATACCTATGACTAAAAAGATTTTGTTGAGAAACGTTCGTGGCCCCTTCTTTGTGGTCACAACTCCTCAGGTTAGATTATGTTGAGTTAGCAGATGATGCATTTGATTGAAACATATCGTGGTTTGTACTGGTGAGTAGTACTTGGATGTCGAGCGCTGTGAACTTTTTGATCCGCTTCATTTAATTTGTCGGTCTCTATTTTTCATTTCAATTTTTATTTTGCTCTTCCTACAGGTCCGCATCGATATTATTAGGCCTTAGGCATTTTTTTTGCATTTTGTATCTGTAGCAAATTATATAAAAGTCTTCTGTTTCTGTAGAAATAGGAATTGAACAAAAGAAGAATATTAAAGAAAAACAATACAGCATTCATTACAAGTAAATTTGGAAACATTACATCATCAAAATTACACTAAAAAGCATTTTTAAACGATTAATTTTGTATACTGTTCAAACTAACTATTCCTGCAAATTCTAAACATTTCACTGATTTTCTGTTAACTTTAGTTTTATAACAAACTTTTGAACTTCCCCAAATTAAATAATTAAACATTATACTATAAACCAACAATAATTAAATATTTCCGCACCAAAGAATTCCATCGATTTCCTAAATTACAACGAAATTAAACTTTTTGGCTTCGACAAATAAAACTTTATATCAAAAATTTATTATTCATTCCGCTCTCCTTTCAAAAACGGATATAATGAAATTCTAAATAACACAGTTAAATGAATAAAATTTTCTATTTAAAATAATAAAGTTTTTTGCTACCGTCTAAATCGTATGGACGCAGTGCAACGATGACAGTCTTGCTGATAATAATTATACTAGCAATGGTAAGGAAGAATTTTAAAAGTGTTTTGTAAGCTTAATGTAACTTAATAATTTACCAGATAAAAAAGCGGTTGGGTTTCTGATTAAAATAAACACAGGTGTTTTGTCAAGCAGTTTTTTTAAGGTTAACGTAACATTTATTTCGTAGCAACTTTTACTTATTACAGGTTTACTGATATTATTCCGTTTATTAATGTTTAAAATTTGGTTTCAACTTCCTCATTATAAAGGAAACCAAATCAAGGCAACTAAAACCACACAAAAGACAAAGAGTAATAAAAACAATGTAGTATTTGATGAGTAACAGCTATTAGCATATACCCTGCGGTACTTTGATTTTCGGAAGAGCCACAAAATTACAGGCTAGAACTACAAAAAGATGATATTTTTAAGCAGGATATTTACGTAAGACATATAAAATACTGACAAAGCAAGATTTTGCGGAAAAAAGCAGTTGTTTTGTTCAGCTCTTTGTTTTGAAAAAAAAAAAGATTTTCCAAGGTCTACTGTTTTTGAACTACAAACTACAATAGACTATAAGTGGTGTGAAAGAGTCCTACATCGCCCTTGCGCTATGGTATTTTTAAACTTGATACACTTCTTTAATTTAATCATCTGGCAGTGCATTATTATAATAGCAATGTCTCTCTGTTCATTATCTTCTTCAAATTTCATAGAAAACGATTAAAATAAGGATTTCTATCTATCGTTTAAATAAAAAAAGTAATGGTATCATTAAGGTTTATATAATCTCAATGATATTGTAAGCCCTGCAATGACTTTTAGAATTCTTTAGTCTTATTAATTTTGCTCAAAAATTGCAAAATGGTGTCCCAGAAGAAATAAACAAGACTATCAGATCAAAAGCGATGGGGAATTATTTTTCATCATGAAGAAGGTGTTTTTAGCTAATTAAGCCCACAAATGGCAGCACTCGTAAATAAAAGCTACTGAATTTCGTTGTTCATCTGTTGACAGTTACTCACCAAAGTTTCAGCCATTTTGGACGCGCAGTTTTTATGTAACAGTCGTTTGAGTGAGTTGATGTGAGTTTTTTTGTGAAAATGGACAAAATCGAGTATCGAGCTGTCATTAAATATTTGCTTTTGAAAGGCAATACGCCTTCGCAAATAAAAGATGAGTTGGATTCTGTGTATGGGGACTCTGCACCATCATTTACCACAGTGAAATTTTGGGCTGCTGAATTTAAACGTGGCCGTAAGAGCTTGGGAGACGATGAACGTTCGGGACGTCCAAAAACTGCAACTACCGACGAAAACATCGCCAAAGTCCACCAAATGGTGCTAGACGACCGCCGAATTAAAGTGAGAGAGATAGCAGAGGTTATGAACATGTCAAAAGAACGTGTTTGTCACATATTAAATCAACATTTAGGCATGAGAAAGCTGTCCGCGCGTTGGGTGCCGCGTTTGCTCACGTTAGACCAAAAACGTGTTCGAATGAATATTTCCAACGCTCTTTTGGCGCCGATTAATTACTGTAGATGAAACTTGGATACACCATTATACGCCCAAAACAAAAATACAGTCCAAACAGTGGACTGCAAAGGGGGAACCGGCTCCAAAAAAAGCAAAAACTGTTTTTTCGGCTGGGAAAGTGATGGCGACTGTTTTTTGGGATAGTCATGGAGTTATTTTAATTGATTATCTTCAAAAAGGAAAAACCATTACAGGAGCATACTATGCATCATTACTTGACAAGCTGAAGGCAGAACTTGCAAAAAAACGGCCACGTTTGCAGAAAATGAAAATCCTGTTTCACCAAGACAACGCACCGTCTCACACCTCAGCGGTTGCCATGGCGAAAATCCACGAATTACGGTTTGAACTGCTTGACCATCCGCCTTACTCACCAGATCTAGCCTCAAGCGACTTCTTTTTGTTCCCTCATCTAAAAATTGCGCTCGGAGAACAAAGATTTTCGTCAAATGAAGAGGCAATCACCTTCGTGAACAATTATTTTGCAGAGAAAAATGCCGAGTACTATTTGGACGGGTTACAGAGATGGGAGCATCGCTGGGAGAAGTGTGTAGAGTTAGAAGGAGACTATGGTGAAAAATAAAAAAAAATTTTTAGAAAAAATGTCTTGTATCTTTGTTAGGTCGGAAACTTTTCAGACCACTCTCGTATATCCGTTAAGGTTTTATACATTTTCTTTACCTGTTTATAGAAGTCTTAATTCCACTAAAGTAATTAAATTACAGCGGATAGCTATAGCTACTAATGCCAGTATCTTTGCTTCCATTGTAAGGCAAATGTGCATGTGGACTATTAAGATGATGTAGACCACTTGTTTCCGAGAAGCAAAGACACTTACCTATACGTATGTTAGAAGAACTCCTGGAGAAGAATATTTATTTAAATGTGTACTACCTACAATTAAGTATCCAACTGCTGTCATGGTATGGAGTTGAATGTCTGCCTAAGGCCTAAAGCAGAAGAAAAGAACTTTGAAGTACTGCACAATAAAATGTTGACTAATGAAAAATACTTTTTTGAAGACGATTTGGAGCAAATAGAGCAATAGGGCAAAACTTATTGAATTCTGGATCTTATTTCCACGGAAAGTTCACAGTAAAGAATTGCTGTATATGTTAGATACCCATTTAATACCATCCAATTTGGGACTCCCTATAAGGAGACTAGCAGTAGCTACACTTTCTACTTGAATATTTAGTCAAATAAGAAAAAAGATGGCAAAAAAGTAAATTTGACAGTTGAAAAACTAAGAGGATTAGGAAGAAACGTTTCAAATAAATGAAGTCATAATAGCCTTTACTTTTGTTCTTTATTAAAAGGCTTATCATTATAAAGAGTAACTTCCAATATGCGGTAGCTTTTTCGTATGACGTCAAAAAATTTCGTATTAATTATTAATCCTGTTCGGAATAAAGCTACTTAGAATAATTAAAACTCGCGAATTTTTAAATTAAAAGACGATCTGATACTTTAATATCAAATAAAGAATGTGAGCAAAAATAGTTTTTGTTCCATTTATGGCAAGCTTAATGAAATCACTAAGCTTTACAAGAGATTACAGAAAGGGGACGACATAAAATAAATCAAAATTTAACTAAAAGTAATTACACATGATCTAATTTATCGCCCTAACTTCAACGATCTTGTATAAATAAGGATTAACATATAAGTAGGGTTTTAAATTTAAAATTATATATGCGTGTAAGTCTGAGATAATGGATGGTTATGCAACATTTTTTTAAAGTCCCACCAAAAAATCCGTTTTGATCCTATTATAACTGTTTGGTATTTTACGATTAGCCAGGTTCGATATTCGAACATGTATGGTGTATACATAGCATAAAATCATCTTTTTCTTTCTTCTTTTTTTTCAAAACCAGTTTTATATGAACAATCTGAATCAATTAGATAAATTATAGTCTGGAAATTCGATCGATATATAAAAAAGGTGTTCTTTAAAAAATGGTTAATGTAACCGGGAGAAATTAAGAAGCACAACCTGTCCACTTTGTTATTATATTCACTGGTTCTTCTGGCAATTATCCTTAATATGTTTACGTTCAGATTAAAATCACGAAAATTGCTTTCAATATAAAAATAAGTCATAAATTGTAATTTCCTTTTAATAATATTTGCTTTAATTGGACGTTATTGTTGATAAAAAATCGAACTTGCACAGATATACCGACTTGTAATTATAACACATCGCATCGGTATAAGCGCGACACTTATTATACGTATATGTGTACGTTGTACGAAACGTAAATTTATGTTTATGTTCTAGTTACTTGTTCCCGTGTAAATCCCTGATAATAAATAATATCTGTATTCTACGTAATATGCGACACATGCATTAAACTCATAAAATCGCAGAAGCGGATTATGTGCATGTTATTCTTTGTCACAAGTTAAGACGCTGTCTTCAGTTTCTAAAAGGGTGTAGAAAAATAAATCTGACGCTTACGTCTTTCGATCGAAACCATCCAAAAAGGCTTCTTTCTTACCCTTATTCATTTACCACCAACTTTAAGTGTAATTTAATCTTGACTATATTTTAACTATTAATTGGAGAAATCGTCTTTTTGCCATGAAATAAATAATTTAAATTTGATTAATTCTTTTATAGATATGATGCTTCTAATTACTTAGATTAGGCAAGTCCTCAAAAATAAAATCTTTTCCAAATAAGTTTTTTCCATTAGGCACCATCTTATTCTGCAGTACTTCTACACTAAAA
>VTPC01001259.1:0-57653 GCA_011009095.1 Ignelater luminosus
AAAAAATACAAAATGCACTAACTATAAGAATCTTTCACTCTATATGTTTTATTTAATGCAGCTTTTAGAACAAGATTTTTCGTAAAAGCACTTTTAGGAAAAATAAAAAATTGAATAAAAGGGATGTTTTCAACATAATAGTAAATCTCATAACTTTGTTGCGTCAAAAACCTACTGATTTGGAATTTGTAGAAAAAATATAGTTGATAACTAACTAACTACATTGACCTTTTATTTATATCTACTATTTAAACTACTTTTACAGTACCTTAAGAAAGTTCTAGAAAACAAATCATTTTACTCTGAAGTGATAAGAAGTCTTTAAGATTGATTTACTTAATTTATAAGAGGTCTACTTTTATTTAATTCGTTAGACTATCCACTTACCGGTGCAAAGGCGACTAGAAGAAAAGGTATTCGAAGTCGAAGAGTCTGTCAGCAAGGATTTAGTAGAATTTGTTGAGCTATTTAAAGAACAGGAAAACCGAGTTTCCCACAGTTCTTTAAACCAGGGATTACGGATGTTTACGAGAGGTTTCAGAGACCAGTAGTATGGATCAAAATCATGAACGTATGGAGAATGTATTCGAATTGATATGCCTCCCCAAGCTTCCGTTTCGTAGTCGGTAGTAACATCACCTCTGTCAGCCCATCCATCACTGAAACATACTTGGTTTAACAGAACGATAATAAATTAAGAACTTCCTAGTCAAATTTATAATAGTTTCTGTAGAGGTCGTAAAGAAATGAACCGAATGTTTTAAATCTTGAGTAGGAAATATAAAAAATATATAAAATAGTAAAAAAGTCCAGTGAAGTAGAGACTATTATAAGAGAATTTAAAATATAAGAAATAATTCACGTTGCGTTTTTAAAAATGTAACAACGGAAAACGATCACATTCCGCCTCAAAATACTTGAACAGCAAAAAGTACGGCTACTCTAAAGATTATCACGCGAGAATAAATTTATACTAATCCTGGGTTTCGTAAAATCTAAAAAACACATTTACATGTACCCAGTGTTTTCAGTGCTATAAAAGAAATGATCTTAACTCAATTTTCTTAATTTTTGGTTTGTTTCGTCTAAACCCCTTCCGTCATTTCATTTCAATGCGAGCAACGTTTAAATTTAGCAGAAAAAAGTACTAATCTGGTCTTTTAATAGTCTAGTTTAACAATAAATCAGTTGGAATATAATTTGTAGTACTCAAAGTAAAATATTACACAAATTATTGGATAATTTGATCAAAGTCTCTTAAAACAACATTGGTCTTTAATAAAGTTGTGCCACAGTTTATAACTTTCCTTTGTATCACACTATACTATCTCGTATCCACCTACTTACATAGAGTCAGCGATAGGGAATTTAGTGCCTAGGGCAGAATCTTTAAAAGCGCCTTCGTGTGATGTTAGTTGCCTCATTTGCACGTTCTTGCGCCGGCTTTACCTAGCCAATTCCCTACTCGATTCTTTTACTAGCAAAGTCATATTTTATATTTGTATCTTCAAACTTTATACTCCCTTAAATATAATTTACTGCCAGTTAAATAAAATAGCTAAAGTTAGTCTGACTTTGTTTACCAATTCCATTCTAGCAAGATTATGGAACGATAGAAAAAAATCTTAAATCTGATGTAGATGTTTTGAGATCATTGGTAGATACTGTTTGTGCAGTTGAAATCACCTCTTATGCACAAATATTCCAAATTGTAGACTGAAATAGCGTCTAGTTGGTAAATAACATATTGACGACAAGTAATACGAACAGAACGAAGTTTGCTTATTGGCTTTATTGAAGACTGAAACTACATTTAACCCATTAAGTAATACCACTAGAAATAATTAGAAATTTATACGATTTTTTTTAAATTTAGCTAAGAAGGATCTACTAAACAATGTTTCACAAAAAAAATCAAAATCTTTGGCGTATACTTTTTATGCAGGTCTACATATATATAGGACACTGGGACTACAGAATATATATAAAAATACGAAAAATAAATAGACATAGAGTTTACAAAAGCTGGCAATAAATTTTTGAAAAACGGTTGGATTTCCTTGATAAGTTGAAAAACATTTAATCTAGGTTTTGTAGGGTAACAGAAAATTAGTGACGGTTCATCTGTAAGGATTATGGAGCTACAGCCGTTCTCGATACTTTTCAAAAAAACTTTTCGTGTAGCTTGACGAACCACAGAAAGTCTTTTCTCTAAACTTCTGGTAGTTTCTGGGCCACTGACAGTGGTGGTTTGTTTACAGTTCATAGAACTATAAACTAATTTCTCCCCAATTGATTGCAACGGTGGTATCCGGCACATCAGTAACTGTGGCAAGCAGTTGGAAGACCATCATTTCTACTTCTTTCTGAGTTGCATCGGCCACATAAATTTATAAGATCCGTTTGTAAAGTTTTTTTATTCTCTTTTTCTCTCGTTTTATCTAAAAGTGACCTTAGCCATTTAACAGAATATTTACTTATTTTTTGCATTGTCAGAGACATCTATGGACATTTCCTATAAAATCATACATACTTGTAACTGGTTTTTCAGTATTGATTTAGTGTTCGGAATAAATTCAGGCCATATGGCCCAGTAGTCGGTGCCCAAATTGAAAAAAAAATATACAGCAAATGTTTTCTGACGTTGAATTTTGAAGAAAAATATCAAAGAAAGAGAAAAGCCGTGATGACTTGGTTATTGAACCTAACGTCCCAAGATCAGATCATACCCACATCTTCTAAACTTTTTCAAAGTTCTCCATCTTTATTTGTGCCTATAAAGCATCATACAACTGTATGCTTGTGACTCTTATGGGCAACCACATACCACAGCGTCCTATATGCAGGACACCGTACTTTTCTATAATAGATTTATACTAAAAAAGAAAAATTGAGTACAAATTGTGAAGAACCATAAAGCTGGATGTTTTGAGAAGTACTTCCAATGCAAATCAAAATCGAGCTGTTATAACTTTCCTGGTGGCTTGATAATTTGTATCAAGGTGCAACAACGCCAGAAAACTTTGATATCTTATTTTACGAACTTTCAAATGACAAATCGGCTAAAAAACATATAAAACAACACCAACAAAAAACTGTAAAACATGCTGTAACTTGCAAATTAAAAATCTTTTACAGTTGCGGTAGACAAGAATCGTTTCTAGGCTGTTCTATTATAGGACACTGGTACTTAATAGGTTAACAAAAGCTTTTCAACTATTATCTGTTCCTTAGTTATTCCTAACATTGAAACTGAGTCGATATCTAACTATCATACTTTTTCACATTACTGCAAATGATCATAGAAAAGAAAAAATAGTAAAAAACTAATTCTTCTATTTTAACATACAGTCTTAGGAACTGCCTCTGGCTCACATAAATTGATAATAACTAGTACAGCTCATAACTTGACCTTCTCTGTTGCACACCTATGTAGTACCTTTAATCTTTTGTTTGGCCTTGCACATCTTGATAAAAATAAATTATTGGATTGTTTATTTAATCAGATTATAACTAACTGATGTAGCAAAATCGAGAGGTATAGCTTAGTGGTTAGCATGCTACATTTTATTCGGAAATACTACATTGTAATCCTTGGCCGACTGTCTTTACTAATGCTTCTTGTATAATTCTCCTTGGTAATGGTGATCAAAATCAAATTATTCTAATTCTGATTTCACTTTTTCATTTTTAAATATTTCCATTCCCGGAAAAGAGAAACTTTTTGGCTTCTGTAACATTTCATGAGCCAATTAAAAATGCAACTACATTTAAAAGTTTTCTTATTTTTATTTGATTTTCTGTATTTTAAACGTATTTCCATAAAAATATCGTCGATGATGTCTTCCACTTTACCCCCCCCCCCCCTCCAGTAACGAATTCGTGTAAATATACAAGTATGTCTTGCGTGACCGCGCCGCTACTCATTTTTACAAGGGTATTTAAAACATACAGTCCATTTGTGATGTGCTGATAAAATAAATGCAAAATGTGTTTGTTGCAGTCATCTAAACTAGAAAAAGTGTTGAAGCCAGCTGGGAGAGATCACTGCAATTTCTCTACTGTACATAATAAATACAGGGTGACCCAACGAAAACGAAACCAACCGAATAACTTCCATGAAAATAATTCTTCGAAAAAACGCAGACACGTCCATTTGTATTGGAAGGGGGACATTTCTTGATGTACAATTTAAACCCTAAACCGTAAAGGTTTGAAGATCATGAAGCCTTCTATGTTTTAGATGCCACACCCTGTATCTTCTAAACAAATCGACCGAATTTACAAATTCAGACCGGGCAATATGGAGAATTGAAAGGTCTTTCTAATGATGTGCCCCTTCCCATTAGAAATATTTGAGGAGTTAACGCCCCCTCCTCCCTATGGAAATTTAGGGTTTGAATTGTACGTCAAAAGTTATTCAGTCTGTTTCGGTTCGTTGAGCCATCCTGTACGTAACAGAAACAGCAAGTATAACTTTAATTAATGTATTTATTGTATCTTTTTTTTCGCCAATGGAAGCAAATAAAGCTGATAAGGATATACGACAACAAAGACTTTAGGATACGTTTTCTCTACAAATACTAGAGAAAAATTCCAAGTCATTATGGTCATCTATCTCAGCTATATGCTTTGCCAATCTTCATTTAGATTATTTTATTTTTCCAGTAATGTCTGTTATCTTAAATAATTGTATTTTCAAGGCGACTTTGATTAAATTCTTACATGTGTCAAGTAGAGTTTAGTTATCAAAATAAACCAAATTCAATCTTGATACTTTTGCAAGCTACTTCTCTAGTGTAGCCTATACGTTAGTATCATCTCAAAACAAACAATATTCTGATATATTCAAAAATGAACACTAACACTAAAATGTTTAAAAAAGCTGCTTTTCCAAATTTTCTTTTATTAAATGGTTACTCAACGAACAGTTTATAGCGATGGGATAGGTGACTTGCAGGTCGGGATATTCTACAAAATACAATATGACTTCTAATGAAGAGTAATAGGTATCTAGATATTTTCTGCAGTATCTATTTCTATATCTAACTATGTTTTTGAAATATCCGTATCGGCATCTAGATACTTTTTGTAGTATCTAAATACTTTTAGAAAGTACGCTAGCCAACAGTGCCAGTAGATAGATAGACAGAGTATTTAAATGTTTATTGCGGTACCTGTCTTGGTATTGATTTTTATAGAGTTAGAAAAAATTGCGTTTCCAAGTTTTGGTTATATTTAAATTCTAAAGATGCTTTTGGCTTAGTATTTTTAAAGAGCTTTTCAATAATATGTCACACGTAAGGCTGCTATTTAAGATTTTAAAATGGAGGCGGCTGGTGGTTGGAGGGTTCGAGTGTCACTTATATTGCCATTTCTCTTCCCTCTTCGTATTATCCAAACAGTTAGAGCGATTTTGGATATCTTCGTTAGGTCAATACATAACAGCTCTCTGTAACTTTTTAAATTGACATTCTACGTGTATGTATGTATCTTCGGGTATATAGGGTAATTCAAAAGGTGTGGATTCAACTCTAGGAGCTCATTAGACAGGTGATTTGAAGTAAGAAACCCATAACACATTCATATCTGACTCTCAAGGGTTACTGAGATAATGAGAAAAAACTGACTGCAGATTACATCTCAATAGATAGTACTGTTGTTGTTATTATTATCAATAGTAGTTAATAATAATGAAATATACTAATCGCGAATATGCTGATATGCATTTTATTAGTAGAATGTGTCCTGAAAATGCAGCTGCTGTAGCTTAAGAATCTTAGACATCTGGATCATCAAATTTTTATAAAAATTCACAATAGCCTATGCAAATTTGTAAATTTCGCCGATCGTCATCATGTTGGTCGAAACAGAAATGTTGAGTTTGAAGATGATACCATAAATGCAATACCTGCTGACATACTACTAGTAACTGCAGAATTGCTAATCATCTAGGTTTGTCTCAAAGTTCACTTGCTTGTCGATGTGAAGCAGGCATACAACATAACGGCAAACACTTTGAACAATCATCATGATTTTTATTTGTTTTTTACTAATTTCTGTTAACTAGTTATTTTTGTAAAATCTAATATACGAGGTCTGTTCAAAAAGTATCGCGAATTTTGTGTTTTTTCAAAAATTATTTATTTATTCATGAATATCTATTTTGTCCCCTTCAAAGTAATCCCCATCAGATATTATACACTTGTGCCAACGTTTTTTCCAATCCTCGAAGCACTTCAAAAAATCATTTTTTGTGATCTTGTTCAGCTCCTTCTTCGATGCCGTCTTTATCTCCTCAATCGTAGCGTAGCGTCTTCCTTTCATGGGCCTCTTCAGTTTCGGGAACAAGAAAAAGTCACAGGGGGCCAGGTCTTGGGAATACGGTGGCTGCGGCATCATTAGTGTGTTGTTTTTGACCAAAAATTCGCGCACAAGCAACGATGTGTGAGCAGGGGCGTTATCATGGTGCAAAAGCCAATTTTTGTTCTTTCACAAATTCGGGCGTTTCTGGCGGATTGCTTCGCGCAAATTGCGCATTACTTGCAGGTAATATTCCTTATTGACCGTTCTACCCTGTGGCAAGAACTCCTGATGCACCACGCCCCTGCAATCGAAGAAAACTGTAAGCAAAACCTTCACATTAGACCGAACTTGGCGCGCTTTTTTCGGTCTTGGCTCGTGCGGCAGCTTCCATTGGGATGATTGAGCTTTGGTTTCTACGTCATAACCATAAACCCATGATTCGTCACCAGTTATGACCCTCTGGAGCAAATTTGGGTTGTCGCTGACAGAGTTCAAGAGCTCCTTAGCAATGTTAATGCGATGCTGTTTTTGGTCGAAATTGAGCAATTTTGGTACGAATTTTGCGGCGACCCGTCTCATGCCCAAATCATTGGTAAAAATGGCACGAGCCAATCGATATGTTTAGGTCCTCGGCAACTTCTCTAACGGTGATTCGACGATTGACCAATACTATTTTCTTCACTTCATCAATGTTTTCGCCTGTTGTTGACGTGCTCGGGCGTCCGGCACGCTCTTCGTTGTTCACATCTTCTCGGCCCTCTGAGAACATTTTGTACCACCGATAAACGTTGCTTCGGTCCAAGGTAGCTTCACCATATGCCACAGTCAACATTCGAAATGCGTCCGCGCACTTAATTTTGTTTTTCACACAAAATTTGATACAGATTCTTTGATCCATTTTTTGGAATAGGCATAAATCGAAGACGAGCCAAAACACGTCCAAGCAAAACAGCTGTCAAGAATTAACTAAACATTCAAAATGGCCGAACTTGTCGGGATAAGTGAGGGACCTGAGTACCAACATAACGCCACAAAAAAATCGAAAATCGAATATACGTAACCCGCGGAAATTCAAAATTCGCGATACTTTTTGAACAGACCTCGTACTAAATAAACAGTTTTTCCTTGTTATCTCAGCAATCCTAGAAACTCGGGTATGAGTACACTACGTATAATCTTTTACTTCAAATCACTTGCCTAATGAGCCCTTAGAGGTATGTCCGCACTTTCTAAACCACCCTGTATATGGTATGCACGGCTTTTTTTTTAGAAACAATGCCGCATTACATTTTTTAATAAAACATTTAACCAAGTACATGAAATTTAATTTTGTATTATTTAATTATGCAAAGTTTCATTTTAGATTCAAGATATTTATTTTGTCAGATTTTATGTACAGGGTTTTCAAGAAAGGAGTGACTTATTTCAAACTCAGTTGTTTATGTTGTTATATAAATTTATTTGTGTATATTGCTATCACCAAAATCGACCATTGTTGGAGTTTCATACACCAGTGTTGATTTAAAAAAGTGGCGTCATAGGGAGTATAACAGCGAGTATTTATCGTGAAGTACTTTCACAAGTTTGAAAGTGTAATAACTAATAAGTATTCAAATTCAAGTGCCGGCGACGTTTTATGTTAGAAATCTCACAAGGAATTTTTGCACGTGGTCGGTAATCTTTTTGAATACTTATTACGCCTTCAAACTTATGAAACTGCTTCACGATAAATACTTGTATGACACCGTTTCTTGAAGTGAATGCTTACATATGAAAATCCAACAATGGCCGATTACAGCGATACCAACATACACAAATAAATTTATATATCAAGAATTCAACATAAACAACACGGTTTTAAATTAGTCACTTCTTTCTTGAAAGCCCTCGATTAATCCTTCCATTAAAAAAAATGTACCAAGACATTATTAATGAAAAAAGCTGTACCTACATACAGGTAACAACTATAAGTACTGGTGTTAAACTAATTCTAATGAAATAAAAATCTTTATATATTCAGGTGCAAAATCAGCTTGACAACAATCTTCAGTCACCTGCTTGAAATTGCCAAATTGCTGGTTTATGATTTACGGTTTTTATACGCTGCGCTGATGTAAACACATTTATTTAAGTACAAGAATATTATTATAAAACAAAGCTGTCGAAATGTATTCCTAGCAAATTTATATGCATTTGCATTTCCTTTGAATAATAAGACCTTCTTTGAAATTGATATTAAGAAATGATATTTCACTTACATCCTATATATTGAGCTTTCTAATCAAGCTGAGACGGCAAGGATATAGTCTTGTCATTTCAAGAACCACACAATCTACGAAATCTGATTTCTAACAAAAATTGGTTAAAAGCTATTCCTTACTTTTCATGAATGTAGCTTTCGTATCCGATATTTCATATTTAAAGAAAAGGGCAACGACGATCAGATCGTATTATGCACGTTAATTAAAACGGTGCTCGTTATTTGATCAAAACGATAATAGCGTTAACGCTAGGCACATAATTAAACCAATTAACGATCGAACCAACTTCATTATTCACCGCTATTCCGCAGATAACATTTCCTGCTTGGGATTTCTTATCAACAGCCACTTAAAAGCAGCAGTGATTACTTTGTCAGAGAATTTAAATTTATTACGTATTAACTATTTATAGTTATGTGCTACTTTTTGTTTCAGTACAATATGCGTATGAAGTGTTTTAAAATAATAAATAATAGTTTTTAAAACTTTTCAAATGACTTTTAATTACAAAGAGCGATCGCAGCAAATTTTAAAATAGCATAAGCCCAAGATTTTAAAATATTATTAACTAAAATTGGAAAAGGTTTAAGAGGGAAAATATGATTTAAAGGTAGAAATTTCCTTTTCTGAAATAAATCAATATGAAACCTAATTTTTAAATGGCTTTTTGGTATGTTTGTTTTCTGCATAATTAAGGATTATATTTATGATGTTTAAGTACTTTCATTGATAATAAAGTCGTGAATTCAGGTACGTTATAGTTCTTAAGGTTATTTGATTGAATTCTTTTGTCTACTTCTGCATTTTTCTCATCTTAACTGTCTGTTTATTGATTAGTTTTCGTTGCCGTTATTTTATAGCTATCTTTTTGTGCACTTTCAGTACATTATTCATGATAAAGCCGTACAACAGATGGTCTTACACCCTCGCCTGTGGACCTAGGTGTGATCGTATCCACGAACATAAACGTAATAGAGGTAATATTTTATTTGTATATAAAACCTAGCGTAAGGGTAAATCCATGTCAAATCAACATGAGCATGAACCTTGATGTTTTAGATATCCTTGATTTTTTTATGAATGAATGTACTTATAAAGAGTGTTAAAAATCCAAGTTTTTAAATTTTTTACTCAAACCGTTTATTTTCTACAAGCGTTTAAAATTGGCGGATATTTCAAAGTTTTGCCTAATTTCCAATCACAAGATTCTTTATAACTCCGCAGCTCATCGCAGAGAGTTCAACAAGAGTTCAACTTGAAGTTCTTGGAAAGGGTTTCCATAGGAGGTTGGATTTTCATTTAGACATTGCATCAGTTATTTTTAATGTTCAATATAGGATTTAGCTCACTGACAGCGCTTATTTTAAAATTATAAATAAATAAGTTCCCATTTCTGTACCATTATGAGATTTTCGGATAGTACTCAGGAAACATTTTCCTTTAACATATGTAATTTTTGGAAAAATCAGAAATGGTTTTTCAGAGATTTTCAAAAGTTATGAATTTCGGAAAGTACTAGAAATCCCATAAAAACAAAATCCGTACAAGTACACAAGCACTTCATACGAAAGATCTGTTCAAGAACTTGAAAATGAATCCTTGTTAAGTTCTCTATGATAAACCGTTGCGTTGTGTAGTTATAAAAGATTTTGTGAAAAAAAGCTAGGCAAAAATTTGGAATTTCAGCAAATTTAAATGCTCGTAGAAAATTAAGGTTTTAATAAATACTCTAATCCCTCTATAAGTTAATTCATTTCTGCAAAAGCCAAGGATATTTAAGACATCAAGGTTCATACCCACGTTGATTTGATATGGATTTACCCTGTTGTATAAGCATAAAAACTGATATCGTATCTATGGCAGGTGTGCACACGAAATTGCAAGGCGATATAAAAATAAAACAGAAGTTTTCTTATACACGTGCAGTCTTTTGCATAAATAATGTCGCAATTCATTGTTTTAACTAATGAATTAATCAAATACGCAAAGTCCAATTTCGTATAATTTATCCAAAATCTCTTTACATAATCCTAGAAAATATATTTTGCCTGATTAATGCTAAGTTAGACCTTGTGTATTTGATTAATCCACTAATTACAATAATGAATTGTAACATTATTTATGTAAAAGACTGTACATATGCAAAAAATTACTTTAATTGTAGGTAAGTACGTTATGTGTCTACTTTCTGTCTAGACTTTTAATTAATTATATTTCTACACCAAATTTAAATTTAAAATCAAAATGGGCATCGAGTATTTTTCTTGAAAACTGAACGAAACAATAAAAAAATACGTATGAGGTAAATTGCATGATCAACAGGTAGCATAAGATTAAAAGACCGAAAATACTTAAAATACGTAGATTCCTTGTAAAAACAGCTGCCAAACATAAACATTTTTCTGAAAATTGTCGAATACCACAGAATCATAAAACAAACGAGACTTCTTGGTTCTTTTTAAAGTACAATTTAATATTCTGTATTCAAAGTTCTCCCTATAGACTACAACTGAGTTATGTACTACGAGTCACGACGTTACTCATGAACATTTCGATTTCTGAGCGAGATGGCAAAGATTATTTTTATTAGATTTGTTTGCATTTCTTGTACATTATAAAATAAAAACTATAGTTGAGCATAGGTCATGACTTTGGTTGGTCACGTAAGAATCACAACACCCTACGTGAACGTGGGTTAATTTCTTTTCTTACGTGAGCGAATCTCTTTTCGGTGTAATCATTATTTATTTTTACTTCAAGTGTTTATTTCTTACGCATTATAAAATACCTGCAAACTACAACTGAGCACAGATCGTGATTTTGATGGGTTGCATACCAGTCACAACGTGACCTTAGTCAAACTCAGTAACTCTCAGATTAGATTTGTAAGCGAGCGTGGATTACTAATTATTTTTATTACTTGAGTGATTGTACATAACTGAATTCTTCTTTCTGAGTATAAGTCAAAAGTCATTCACGTGGCCAGCTTTACTCCAGATTCAATATAGACAAAACATTTCTTTTTGGGGGCAATAAAGTATTTTGTGTTACTTTAGTTACATACATACGCCTAAGTTAAAACAATATTGTTGTTGTAGTAATGAAGAGTCAAATAACTAATTGCCCAAAATGATAAATTCTCAGTATACCTCCCAATTCTGTAACTCAAAGCAATGCAGGTGGATGATTCATAAAGCTAAATCTTGTATTTGACTTCAAAGTCATTTAACCTGTATGGCTTAGTAACCACTTTTGAGTTACAGAATTGAGGGGATCATTTGTGTTTTCGTCCGTTATTATTATTATTACTGGTTTGCTAGGCTAGATTGACAAACGTGACGTCTATAGAAAATAATTAAATTACATCTATGAAATGCAAGGAAACACGAGATGCTGATTTCAAAATTGAAATATACAAAATGTTCCTATAAACACAGGCCCTCTGTAATCCCGTTTTTGAGATACAGGATGTTAAAGGTTCATAAAAAATGCAGTTTGTTAGAAACACTTTTGGAAATATTCGCGGAATCTGAAGGCAAGCACAGTGCACATACACATCCGGATATACGATATTATGCCTTATATCTTGGTCGGCACACACAGTTCTTATCTGTGCTAAGATCTAGATAGCTGTCAGGATTGTCTGACCATTATGGATAGGCTTCTTGCAAATAGAACTGCAGAGGTAGACAGAATAAGTGCAAGCTAGTATGCTTACATGGCAGTTAGGTGGAGGTGACAAGACTGAGTTAAGGGTAAATGTGAGCCCACTTGTTTATAGTATCTGTTAAAAAAAGAAAAGATACCGAGGGTATACTAGGAAGCAGTAAGAGTCCATTTATCTTCCATGTTAGTGGAGGAAAGGGAACATACCAAAGAATGCCCTCCATGCAAAAACCGTACTTGGTTTGTCAGATACTACTTCCATTTATCTAGATCGTAACGTAGCGTAGGTGAGAACGTTCGCTAACCGAGATATAAAGGGTAATATTGTATCCGGGCGGTTCCATTTGCAAAAAAAGCTAAATCGGGTTGGCTAGATAATACTGGTATAAGTACATTTCTATATTATGAAAAAATTAGTAAAACACAATTGCAAATCATTTCTAAAAAAAAACTTGTGGAAACAAGAAACTTGATTGCGCTCTAGACCTGCCCAACGGGCAATATTACACAAAGTACCTGTATAAGTCTCTACTGCATACAGCTCAAAATGGAAAACAATGCTTATTAACAAAGTATTTATTCAATTTCTAAATTAATTTTTTGTTTGTTTCAGGTACGAAAGCATCATGGTTGCATCAGGTACAGATGCTTCTTTTACTTTTGCTAGGAATGTCCATAGTCTATCTGCTACTGTATATACTATACATAGCAAATATTCACGAATATTCTATTACGTCATCTATGTGGCTACCTACATCACTAGATTTTGTTGCGTTACGCATGAAACTTTCGTCCTCTAAAAACGATTTGTCTCCATTTGATAATATAAAAGAACATTTTATTAAAAGAAAAAAGAAAATAAAAGATTTGTCCGGAACAAATTTACTGAACACTACATTGGGATTGCATGTATTCGAGTCTTCTGCCAACAATAATTTTGTAGCAGACCTAACGCTTGCAGTTTCACCTAAGATAATATCTCAAGTAAACAACAGCAACGTTAGTTATAAATTATGTCGGGATTCTGGCAAGAATCTGCAACTGTTTGTTGCTGTTATATCAGCCCCATCACATGAAAGGGCTCGTTTGGCAGTTAGACAAACATGGGGCCATTTTGCAGCTCGAAGAGATATATCAATTGCTTTTATAGTAGGATCATCTACAAATGCTGTATACAACAGAAAACTCAAACGAGAGGAATATATGTATCAAGATATTATCCGTGGGAAGTTTCTCGATAGCTATAGAGATTCCACAGCTAAAGCTATTTCAATGTTAAAATGGATAAACACTTATTGTTTCAAAGCGACTTTTGTACTGAAAGTTAATGATAATATATTTATTAATATACCTCGTTTACTTACGTTTATATCTACTCGCAATCCAGAACAAAGAGCTATATATGGACGTTTAGCTATAAAGTTTAGACGTCAAAGGTATGAAAGAATACTAGAATATAAACCTACAGTATTTCCGGATTTTGTTATAGGACCTACTTATTTGTTTCCAACTGGAATATCAAAAGATTTGTATTTTGCTGCAATTAATCACGCATATGTTAAATCTGATGACGTTTTTCTAACAGGAATTGTGGCTAACGATTTACAAATAGAAAGAATTCACGTTCCTGAATTTTTCAACAGATATCTTGTATTAACATCATGTAACATTGAACGAATCGTTAGTGTTCGTGTTGTAAATGAATCAGCACAATTTGATCTATGGACAAAACTTTTTAAAGATCATACAAAATGCTAATAGTACAAATAGTACAATTGAAAAAAACTAGAAAAGGTGTGTAAGGTCGCCACTTTTTTATGTATCATCTTTGTTAATAAAGATAAATTCATCAATCTCTTTTTGGTTTTTATTTTGCTGTTTATATTAGTATCACAAATTATAAAAGAACCGCACACCAAGCTAGGCTTAGTTGGTGGGCATAGTTACGGGTATATTTGTATTACAACTAAACGTTATTCGGATCCAAAAGCGATTTTTGCTTAATGATACATATCCAAAAAAAATTAGTGAGATTCTTTGTTATTTCCAAGGAAGTAAAACATGGACATCTTTGATAAGTTAAATATAAATGGACTTATTATAAAGGGTTTTCCAATAAGAGGTGTTATTTTGAATAGCCCGCTATTTCGGTAGATGTCACTTTTGAAGCTATCATTTTTTGACATTTGACAAGTAGAAACTACGCCATTAATAAATATGGAACGATACACGCTTCAACAACGCATTGAAATTATTAAAATTCACTATAAAAATGGTGAAAATTTGGCAGAGACGGTTCGTAAAACTCGAACATTTTTGGGTCACCGTGAAGCACCTTGTCGGACCGCAATACAGAAATTGGTGAAAAAATTCGAGCTCTTGGGACAAGTTAGTGATGTGAAGAATAAAACCCGTGCACGTCGCTCAAGAACAGCCGAGAATATTGCTGTTGTAGCCGAAAGTGTTAAAGAAAACCCAGGTTTGTCCATTCCTCGTCGTTCTTTGGAATTAGCCATTCCACAAACGTCATTACACCGTATTTTGCATAAAGATTTGGGTCTTAAGGCTTATAAAGTCCAGTTAACACAAGAACTCAAGCCGGCCGATCATCAACAACGTCGTGTCTTTGCTGATTGGGTCGTTGAAATGCATGAAAATGATCCAGAATTCCATCGAAAAATCATCTTGAGTGATGAGGCCCATTTCCACCTCGGTGGCTTCGTCAACAAGCAAAATTGTCGGATCTGGGGCTCAGAAAATCCAAGAGTTATTGTTGAAAAGTCTCTCTATCCTCAACGTGTGACTGTTTGGTGCGGTTTATGGTCCGGCGGAGTCATTGGACCTTACTTTTTCGAAAATGAGGCTGGAGCAACAGTTACGGTGACTGGATTGCGCTATCGAGAGATGATTAACGATTTTTTATGGCCGGAATTGGATGGTATTGATCTGGACAACGTTTACTTTCAACAAGACGGCGCTACGTGCCACACAAGCAACGAAACCATTGATCTTTTACGGAAAAAGTTTCCGGACCGTGTTATCTCTCGAAGAGGTGATCACAATTGGCCACCGAGATCTTGTGATTTAACACCTTGCGACTTCTTTCTTTGGGGCCACGTGAAAGAGAAGGTCTACGCCAACAGCCCAGCGTCGATTCAAGACCTCAAAGATGGAATTCGTGAGGCTATCGAGGACATAGGGCAGCCACTTTGCGATTTGGTTATGGAAAATTTCATGAAAAGGATATTGTCCTGTAAGCGTGGTCGTGGTGGTCATTTGCCTGATGTTATTTTCCACTATTAACGGCATACCTTCCTCTTTATAATGAAATAAACATCCGATCATTTATATTAAAAAATGGCACTTTTCTTTGAATATCAAAATAACACCTCTTATTGGAAAACCCTTTATTACTTCAGTAATAAAATATTGGATGGTGCAGGCCTAATTACGCACCGTATTACAATCTTTTATTCCATCAAATGCTGTTTACTAAATGCTGATGCTGTTATTATCTTTATCACGTCTTTTTCTAACAACTTTAAGCAAAGGTTGAATGTAAACCACCTTATCGTACTTGTGTTTCGTAAAAGACAATTTACTGTTTAGATTCCAATCTGATGAAAATTCTGTACCTATAGAACCTTTTATTGAATGAGTTATTTCAGTAATAAATTTCCTAGCTCGACATTTTATGTAGGTCAGTGAGTTATTCGCAAGTTATTTATTACAAGAACTGAAAAGCGATTATAGGTAGTTAGATAAACACATTGTTATACAAAAATTAATTTTCCATGCTATTAAAATAGTGGTTATAATTGACATCCTTTTACAAAGTTTATGTATGTAGCATGTTATGAGAAAAAGTGGCTAAATATCTTCAATATGCTGCTATAAAATATAACAATACACTGTCTGTTTGCACTTCCAAATTGGAAACATGTTTGACTACTATTGTATGCTTGAATGTACAAAGACCTTCAATTACCCATCGATAACTATTCTATAGCTATATGGTTATTATCCGAATCATAAATCAGCATAGAACAAAGATAAAACGGTTATAGTAAAATCAATCTGTACACTATGTACATTATTAATCATCTACGTAAATTGAAATTTTTGTTTTCAAATATTATTCGTCTAATTCAAATAATTTCTTTACACTATTTTCTGTACTGTAATCCTGTTGTATCACAGCAAAGATGTTTAATATTTCCTTCCATATTACCTACATTTAAAAACCTTGACCGTACGGCAACAGGAGTTTTAGTTTTTGCTTTTTTTCCATCTAACTCATAAAAGCCACGCGATGAACGAATTTGCCGTCCTAAATTACGATCAAACTCTAGAGCTTTAAATTTACTGAAAAGCACTCAAGCCAACAAACGGACTCGACAGGTACTTTACGTTCTTTGTTTTTAATTATCACTAGCTTGATCATATTACGTCACTGTCTGTTATTAGATGAAAGTAAGTGATTTTAGGTACTTGTTTGCTTAATTCTTTGATTTTTATTGCAGAATAGAATTCGGCAAGTGATAGTTTCATTTGCTTTGATCTGGAATTCCGTTATGAGGCGATTTTATCACTGCTTGGATTAGGCAAAGGCTTGTTGTTTGTTACTGTTTTAGTAGACATTTTCAAAATTACATCGAGTGCGTATCTTTAAAAAAATAATGATAAAGCTCAAAGAGAGAGGCCACGAAACAAGTGGCAACACTCTAATGAATAAGAATTATTATTTGAAAACAAATAATTATGACCCAAATTAAAATAGACGGTATTAATTCTGCATTTTGATTTTTTGCTATAAACTAAACTAAATTTCTCTTATTATTTCCAGTAAGAAACAGTGGAATCGTAAAGATAGATATTGCATTATTGCAAGACTCTCAAACGTTCTACACGAGTACGTGTGGTGGGTAGATAGTCAGTAGTAGCAGAGCACTTTATGCATCTGTTCCAACTGTCAGGCAGCTATTACAGTAATCTACTGAATCAAATCCGATTTTGTTCAGAAACGCAGGAATGCTCTAGAACAATTTACAGATAAAAAACCAGTGAAGCTTGTTTTTATTATTAAGTAGAGCAAATTCGTCGAGACAAAGGGGTGAACTAGCTAAATGAAGAGCTGAAGGTAAATTTATCGATTTTACAGTTTTTTTTAAGTTTAACAAAGCAGAAGTTGCTTTTCTTTTAAATAAATGGACACAAGAAAATCAGGGCAATTATAGAATGAATGCTGCTATAGAGCTTGTAGCCAGATCTGTTAGAACTAAGACGGCCTGACTGCTGGGTAAAAGTCTTCGGACTCTTGAGTTTATTCTTGAAGTCCTTGTGGTTATTGCATAAAGGACAAATTTTTTTTAACAAAACAACCTTTTACCTCATACAAAAATATAGAACTTTTTTATAATACTGGACGATGCGGTCAACGTGGACAGATCTTATAAGTCTGTTCAAAATATAACTTTGGCTATTCTCTCTGATGAATACTAAATTTACCGCCTGTTAAGCAGACGTTAGACAAGGTCAACATTGGTGATAGTTGGTTATGCGCTCTCCAAACGCATAAAATGACAAACTGTACATTTGCAAAAATTGGCCTTCATCGTCTAGTGTTGAATTCGAAATTATAAAGTTAAAACACTTCAGAACGAGAGAAAACACTTGGTACCGCAGCTAAATATTTTAATCTTCATTCAGTCGTGAGTGTACTACATCGATAATTATTAACGAAAAAATTTATTTTTCCAAACTGGTAACTGCTAAAAAATTATGAAAATCAAAATCAACGACTTGATTAGCACAGAAATTCCGATCGAAAAACTATACTCTGTTTATAAGTTTCTGATCACCAATCAATTCTGATAAAATCTGAAGGAAAATCAATTACAAAAGCCATCCTGTAGCAGTACTAAATGTAGAAGAATCTAAAATTTTCTTGTTTTCTGTAGCACTCCATCTATACTACTTGTCTTGTAGACAACTTGCCAACTTGAGAAAATTTTTCCTTTCTTCGAAATATCATGAAAATCTGTTTGAAGTGACAAGTATAGTAGAGTATTAAAATTCATAATGCAAGCGATCAATAATGGAGTGGACCAATCAAAGTGTGATACAGTCTTTGGAAGTCAATCAAGCACAACAAGACTACATCAGGCTTTGCATTTCAATTGGAACCTGAATGATTTGAAAAAGAAAAGGGACTCTTTATGGTGTTTTATGGGATGCTACTCAACAAACAGAAGAAATGCATTAAATCTGGCATGAGTAGTGATGAACAATTCAAACCCAATTGGTTTGCATTTGAAGCCAGAGAAAAATTTCTGGCCTCAATCTATCACTGCAACCCTACAAATGATACAGTGATGAACATGAATGAAATAGTCTTAAATACACAGTGTCCGTCAAGAAGTCTGCACCATATGGGAAAAATTTTTATTGAATGACTTATGAAAAATTTGTTTCCGGCATCGGGTTTTGCTTGCTCCAGAATCAAAAATCACCTAATCAAAAGTAATCGTGTGGTCTCCATTACCTGTCAAATTCGACATTTTTAGAAAAAAGGTCAGAAAAATGACCGAATTTTGCCCTTTATTTCGCTTTTTGTTTTTGTTAATGTTTATTTAGAAGATGTGATAAGATATGTACATATGCATGCAATGCATGCCCTGATTACAAATTGGATGTATGGGTTTATCTGTATGAATGAGATAAACTTTGCACCGAGTGTGCTACTTTACCAAAGCTCCATTTTTATTTTTTACATAGAAATAAGGAAAAGAAGATTATTTAGACCGTAAAATAAGTATTGTGCAATATGTATCCAATCAATAAGTGGTTTGAATTAGATTAGATCGACTTTTATTGATTAACAAATAAGGAAAAACGAAATAAAGGGCAAAATATGAAAATCGTGGTAGGTTTTCGAGAATTTGCATACTGGTATCAAATCGCAAAGGAAACATCTTTTTCTCATGACAAAAATGTCAAATTTAACAGGTAATGGAAACCACGTGATTACTTTTGGTTCTGGAGCAAGCAAAACCTGATGCCGGAAACAAATTTTCCATAAGTCATTCAATAAAAACTTTTCCCATATAGTGCAGACTGTTTTGCGGATATTGTATAATTCTTTATTGATAGTATTTAAATATACAGTGACGGTAAAAATTCAGGGATATTGGAATATTTATGTAAGTTGTTATTAAAGAAAAGATTGGCGATTCTCAATTAGTGTTGAATTTGAGCCGTCATATTTTATACAACCATTACATTGTATGCTTGCTTTGTTAACAATTCATAGCTTAGCAGTACTTCTTTTGCTATTCCACTTTACTAGCATGAAATAGTTGGCATATTTGCCCCCCATGTTTTGTGCATTTTCGGCGACTTTCGCAGCAGTGTGGTGCAATCCTGTAAATCTTCTTTCTACAAGCCAGGTCGGAATTCTCCTCCTTTCGAAAGCAAATCAATAGAAGCATGTTGCATGTTACATAGGGTCTGATGTTGCGCTGGTATGTAAGAAATCTTGAAGATATCACGCATGTCAATGTTATTAGAGCTGCTTTCTCTGGCTCCAATAGCATCGGTTTTCTTAATACGCCGTGGATGCCAAATACATTTTCAACGACTATACGGGCACGAAAGAGGCGATAATTAAAGATTCTTTGAAAACTGCTTTTCGTATGAACACTAGGATAGTGGTTTAAGTAGAAGTTTTGTACTCAAAGCAAAAGCGCCGTCGCAAAAAAAAAAACGTAAGGCAAAGCCAGATCTTTCTAACCTGCAGTAAGTACAGCCTGTGTCAAAGTAGTATTCTCTTCATAAATTTTCTCATAAAGTGAGCTATTTTGGAAAACACTTTATCCCTGGCAACCTACAGCCGTGAATGTAAAGCAGTTGGCATTAGTCGACAGCAAGACTAGTGTCAATAGAACTATGCTAAAGCTACTCTTATAGTTATAATATTCTGGATTAGTGTTAAAGAAGGCTATTAGAAAACTGTCATCAAGTTTAAAATTTTTTTACTTTTTCTAGCCGTTCTTTTTTTGTGGGAATCAGGAATTTAACAGTCACTTTAACCGTATTCGAGATTTATTTAAAACATTTACATTAAATATATGTTTAAATACTTCTAGACAATATTGTCATCAAAGCAGATACAGAGAATGATTCTTCCGACGTGGATGGCGTGAATGTAGATCAGTTCAAAGGTGAGTCTGTAAGCGAAGAAGCGAGTGAAGAAATAGTACCAGATAAAATGTGAAATGTAAAAAAAATTATACTTTAAAAATTTATTAAATGTAACTAATCTATGTTACTGTAGAAACAGCAGAAAAAAACGCACCCAACAGAATGCCAACCAGTAGAACGTCCAAAAACTATGTCAACAAAAAAGACTATTGGTAGAAATGTACATGAGAATGGAAGAAGCGTTTAACATTCTCAAGGATGTTAACAAGGGAACTAAACCACGAGAAAAAGATGAATGTGATCTATATGGAGAGCTATTGGCAAAAAAACCACGCAGATTCGATGTGCGTCAACGGTAAGAAATTATGATCAAGATACTTCAATTTCAACCAATCTTATTAGTTCCAACACCATCATCTGTTTCTGTCATTCTTATAGTTTGCGTTCATCATTACGGTCATCATATTATTCACAAACTTGATTGAGTTCTACATGGCCAGTTTTCAAATGTTTTCCAACAGTTTGCCTAAGTTTGCATATTCAGCTTCCAAGATCCAAGTGTGGAGAGAAATTCTAGCAAACATTTGTGCATGAACATTTGTTAACAAGTATTCGTCTGTGCATGTGTGGAACCGGGGTTATCAAAGAATATATTAATCACTGTCAATTATTGTTAATGTTCCAAAGTTAAGCATTAAAGACAAAACTGATCAGTTCATCTTGTTTGAGATATCTGATATTTCCTAAAGAACAGGTAGCTGTTCGATTGACCAAGGAATCAGGGTAGTTGGAAAGTAGTAACATGCCTGAAGAGTGCCCTACTGGATCAGAAAAATCAGTCGGGCAGAAAAGCTGGCACGGTTCTAAGAAGTTCTAAGAAATCCGTGATTGACTCGAAAAACGCAATTGAACAAAAATTTCCATCCAGCTAGAAGAATGTTGTTGCTCCAAAGAGACGTGTATCGAACTAACAGGTTCTACGAGGGTGGTCTGAAAAGTTTCCGACCTAACAAAGATACAAGACATTTTTTCTGAAAATTTTTTTTTATTTTTCAGCATAGTCTCCTTGTAACTCTACACACGTCTCCCAGCGATGCTCCCATCTCTGTAACCCGTCCAAATAGTACTCGGCATTTTTCTCTGCAAAATAATTGTTCACGAAGGTGATTGTCTCTTCATTTGACGAAAATCTTTGTCCTCCGAGCGCAATTTTTAGATGAGGGAACAAAAAGAAGTCGCTTGGGGCTAGATCTGGTGAGTAAGACGAATGGTCAAGCAGTTCAAACCGTAATTCGTGGATTTTCGCCATGGCAACCGCTGAGGTGTGAGACAGTGCGTTGTCTTGGTGAAACAGGATTTTCTTTTTCTGCAAATGTGGCCGTTTTTTCGCAAGTTCTGCCTTCAGCTTGTCAAGTAATGATGCATAGTATGCTCCTGTAATGGTTTTTCCTTTTTGAAGATAATCGATTAAAATAACTCCATGACTATCCCAAAAAACAGTCGCCATCACTTTCCCAGCCGAAAAAACAGTTTTTGCTTTTTTTGGAGCCGGTTCCCCCTTTGCAGTCCACTGTTTGGACTGTATTTTTGTTTCGGGCGTATAATGGTGTATCCAAGTTTCATCTACAGTAATTAATCGGCGCCAAAACTCGGATTTATTTCGCCTAAACTGCGCCAAAAGAGCGTTGGAAATATTCATTCGAACACGTTTTTGGTCTAACGTGAGCAAACGCGGCACCCAACGCGCGGACAGCTTTCTCATGCCTAAATGTTGATTTAATATGTGACAAACACGTTCTTTTGACATGTTCATAACCTCTGCTATCTCTCTCACTTTAATTCGGCGGTCGTCTAGCACCATTTGGTGAACTTTGGCGATGTTTTCGTCGGTAGTTGCAGTTTTTGGACGTCCCGAACGTTCATCGTCTCCCAAGCTCTTACGGCCACGTTTAAATTCAGCAGCCCAAAATTTCACTGTGGTAAATGATGGTGCAGAGTCCCCATACACAGAATCCAACTCATCTTTTATTTGCGAAGGCGTATTGCCTTTCAAAAACAAATATTTAATGACAGCTCGATACTCGATTTTGTCCATTTTCACAAAAAACGACTTTTACATAAAAACTGCGCGTCCAAAATGGCTGAAACTTTGGTGAGTAACTGTCAACAGATGAACAACGAAATTCAGTAGCTTTTATTTACGAGTGCTGCCATCTTTACGTTGAGGTCGGAAACTTTTCAGATCACCCTAGTAGGTGTTCATGTTTTATATATGAGCACTCTTAATACTTTTGCAAAGCTACTTTGGTATCTTGTGTTTCCAAAATTATCTTATATGTTACATTCTCAAGAATATCACTTGGCTCTTAGTCAACCCTTTAAAATGGTAAACAAGCGTGACGCTACGGCACTAAAGGTTGAAAATAAAAATTAGCAAGCAGAAGGTTTTAATTTTGTAGACAAAAGCTTAAAACGATTTTAAAGAGTTTTTATTGCATAAAGGTCGGAAAATAGAGTTACGTTAAAATTAAGTTTGCATCTCTATACAGCGTCACGAGTGGCTACGAGTTTTCTATTTATTCACTAAATAACTAATTTAGTTGCTAGTGCCTGCTGTGACAAGTTTCGGGAATAAAGAGATGTTTTAAAAATCAAATAGCATTGTATTCCATATCTGCTGTATAAGACACTCATAATCATAATATTTAATGAACATCAAGTACTATCCTGGAATGACACCTAAATTTCCCATCGCTACTGTTCCTTGTCAGTACAAAAGTTAAACAATAAGACGAACTAACGGTGGTGTATTCATTAATATACGCCCATTAAAACTAGAATCTAATACACAAAAACGAAGGTTTAATATGCATTGTAGAAACGACTTTCATAATGAAGCTCAAGTTTCAATAATGGTTGTCAAAAACAGTCAGATAATAAAAGAAAGAAGGATACCGAACATCCAATTTAATCAGTTTTAACCGAACTGTTATCGTTACAAGGTATACCTCATTTTAAAAATATAATTTATACTAATTTTTAATATTTTATATAAAATTAGTTTTACTTAAAATTTCATTCACTGAAAATCTCTTCCAAATTTTCTCAACGAGAAAACAACATAACACCTACCTGCCAATAAATATGAAGTGATTACTCATGTTAAGTCGTCTTGTAGCCATCAAAAGACCACGAACCGTAAGACCCTCGCAGAAACACACAACAACTCGAGCACTAAGATCCTGTCGAAGATTTAATATAACTTTGTCAAAAACTTCATCTGGAGCGTTACTAAGTACAGAATCTTCACGAGCAATGCAGACGTCCACTTCTTCCGCTAATTCTCGAAAAGCTTGCATGCCAGACTGACCATAATTTTCTGAAAAGGAAACGTGATGCAATAATATAAGCAGTGATAAATAACATTACTTAAAGAAATATGACAAGACACGTTCGAATCTCAAGCTTACTCGTATAAATTAGTATACGTAGTACCTAAATAAAGCTATATTTTAGACTAATAATAACGGTGAGTTAGTATTACTGATTTTATCTTTGTAAAATATGGTCTATTAATTTATTTTATTGCGGATTGTAATAGGATTATTGAGCATTACATATTTTCTGCTAATAACCAAGTTAAAAAAGATATATTTATAATTAAATTAACAGATAGGGGCTCGTTATATAATTTTTAAAAGCGTAGCGTGTTTGATTGTATTTTTCTGTATTAAAAGTTATAAAACTTTTTCATTGGTTTTTTGTATAGGCACACTCATCAATCATTATTTACACGGCTTATCTTTGTAGAAAACAAAAAGCAAACGTTTGCTACAAGTAGGAGAAAGAGCATTAATTTGTCGTTCTCTTTTCGTCTGTTGTAACAGTTGCTGCTCGTCGGACATATTCGAGTACGTCTTATCTCTAGGGAACTAAAATAATGCAGATTTGTGGTTTGGTTATTGGAGTTTCAAAACCAAAACAAAAAACACAGACGTGATTTTAGTAAGCGTCTAATAGTTGGATAAAGCAACACGATCGAGTATTAAGCTTTAATAAACGCTAAAATATTTTTTTTCTACTGATAGATAATAACCTATATTAGGTAATAATATAATAATAGTTCCAGCCTTAGTTTGATTGAGTATACTCGTATCGTATCTACCTAGAACAGTGCTAATGTTACAGTTATTAATATTTGATTTTCATTGAAGTTACAACGCAAACTTTCGAAAAACCGGTGTGTTGCCCCAAATTCATCCTTTATGACAGGGCGATTCGTGTTGTTAAGCAACAGGTGTAAATATAAAAAGTATAATACTCCGATAAGCGGGTATCGTTTCACAACGTGTTGGCAGTTGAAACTGAGCTAAAAACTAAAAGATTTCAGCTAATAAAGATTGAGTTTAGTGTAAAGTTTTATTCATAAAGAATTTGATCAAGTTTAGTATTATTTTTTAATGGAATATTGAGAATCCAACATATTTCATAACGCCTAAAACTCAAAATCATAAAATAATAATAATAAGTAATAAAGATTTATTACACAGTTTACCCCAACCTCAGAGTAAAATCGTTATTAGCACATTGCTTGTTTCATCTTGGCTTGACATTTAAACTGGAAGGAAACTCTTCGTATTCCACATCCACTAAATTAAATTAAATATATTGAGAATCTTTTTTTGATTCTTTCGATACTGAGCGAATTCTGCTCCATATTCAAGTTTTGGTCGAATTAACCCACTGAATAGAATTAATAATACCGATGGATCATTGAAATCCCTAGTGTTGTTAATTAAGAATCTTAACGATCTCGGTGCCGAATTAACTATAGATTCAATGCGATAGCTAAAAATGAGAAAGAGATCAAAAATTATATCTACATCTTTGCAGTGACTTACAGGCTTTAATTCAAGATAAATAGTGAAACAATTAAAAACAATAATAACCTTAGGCTTAGGCAAATATGACATGCACTGACATTTAGAAGCATTAAGGTTTAAGTAATGGCCAGTCCTGGTCCTTTTTAATTATTTTGAGCAATTCTAAATCATCCGCAAACAAAAGTTTATACCAATTTGACATGTTTTTGCCGATATTGTTAATGAATATTATGAATAACAGAAGTCCTAAAATGCTACCTTGCGGAACTCCCAAAAGAGTTATAGTCTTTCGAAAGCGATCCGTTGCAACTAACATAAAGTTTTTGTTCTAAGTAAGTCAGCATTCATTTAATCAGAGAAGACGAAAAAGTATTTTCTAATTTATTTATGAGTATTTGATGATCCACCTTGTCAAATGCTTTTGTAAAATCGGTGTAGATCATATCTACTTGATTGATAACGCAATTACTTGTTAAAGTCGCTTTCAAATATTTTCGAAAAACCAACAAAATCGTAATTGGTGTTTAATTCTGAATGTAAATTTATCACCGTTTTTATAGATGGAAATAAATCTTAGAACTTTTTAACGAGCAGGAAAACATTGTCGAATAGAGGAGGTAATTTGTCTCTGTTGACATACGTGATGTGATTGAGTTATTTTATACATTTACCGATTCCGATTTAGTAATATACATTATCTTAAGATTACAGCTTATTGTTTTCATCTTAGCAATAAGAGAAGTTTATAAAGTTCTCAGTATTTTCTCGGATTATTGAAGTCTTGAGTACGTTGAACTTTATCTGGTACACAGTTAAATATTATTTAAATGTTTTAGTTTCTAAAAAGTTATCTTGACAAATCTTCAAAATAAATTGAAGAGTATTTGACGACTTTCGAGGTATGTTTCTTTAGGTTCGATGTCAATTAAAACTTATTTATGGGTTAATATTGATCTCTGTCCTTCGGATTTACCTTTTTGAATATTATCAACAACTCTTTCCAAACACTTGCTCGAAAAAGACTTCAGTAGCAAGACCATGTGCTTATTTGTTAGAAAACTAAAACAATGGTCAGATACCATTACCTCTATAATATCCATTAAAAAATCAAATCTCACGTTTTATTGCCATAGTCAGCCCCATTGCTCCCAAAAACTGAAGATAACGCCCAGTTGCTAAAATTCGTTGTACCAGCTTAAGACTTAACTCTGGGACTGCAGTTAAGTGACAAATAAAAAAGTAATTTCAATCCTAACAGCGACTGCGCCATACGACACTGCTCTATTAACCATCTTTTTTTGAAAATCTATACTGAACCAACACACGAATTCGAGTCAAACATGTTTAATTTGTAATTATCCTTAAGCTTCAAGATACTGTATGTTTTTTTTAAGTAAAAAATTTCCTATCTACATGTGTCAGCTATTTTAATTTTAACGAATTTTGGAATGGAAGTAGTACTGTGACTGTTGACCAGTATCGGAGGTGGTTTCCTCAACGAAGAATACCGTATTGAAAACCGTTTAATAAGGTTTCTCAACAGTTGCGTGTGACTTGTTACTATTATGAAAAACACGGTGGTATCATATTCGGATTTTTGTTGTTCGCATAAAAAAAGTATCTATTAGTGAAACCATCCAGATAATAGTTTAGTTATAAGACTGATACAAATTTCTGATTTCGATAAGGTTGGATTACCGGATATCAAGAGCGTAAAATATGAGTTCTTAGAAATCTTGTTTCAAATGAAAAAATTGTTAAACTACTATGAAAATCAATAAATCCCTTGTTTTTAAAAACAACTCTCAGTTTGGCATTTCTTGCAAGATACTGCGTTTTGCAGTACTAGAACAAGGTTTACCAAAATCATCCAAATTCGACCTTGGTGTTAAAAATTTCATCCAACTATGTAGCAAAATATTTACGGCAAGGCTGCTTTTCTGTTCAATTTCATTATGCATAGATATCATAATCAGGTGGAAACTTGGAAGGCTTGCCAAATTGCTTCTGTATTGTCATGTTCTTGCACCCTTGCCAAAACCTTTTATTTATGATGACTAATTTACAAAATACTAGGATATGTCCGTTTATTTCAGACACTCTGTACCCTTTAAAACAGAATATCATTAACTGAACTTTATATACACTTTTAAATAGTATTGATAATGTAAATAGGTCAAACGCCAATAATCGCCATGATCAACAGAATTGCACAACATTTATTGTTAAACTATTGCTCGGTTTGGCTTAGAACCACAGCATTGTATGTAATACCGTATCAGAACTAGAACTAAAACATTAATAGCTATTTGCAAAAATAAAATATGCATTTAAATTAAAATCATTCAAGTATTTAATGTTGTGTGGCAAAATTTATACATAGCATTAAGCTCATGGTTAACGATCAGTCATTTTCGTCAACTGTAATTAATGCCATGTCATAACCGCGTAACATCGGTCCATTCAATGTCATACATAAGTGTAAAAACATCCACAAAATTTATTCGATTGAAAAACGCGGTGTGAAATATTCAAATGTCATTTTAATATAGCCTGGAATTGATTACCAGAAACATTACGTTCCTTAGTTTTATGATGAATTTACCTATCAAAGTTCTAACGACGTTTTATATTTTATTACTAGATTTAAGTACGTTCATCATAAAATATGTCGGTTAAAATGCAAAAATATGAAATTCGACTTATGTTAGAATGTGTTAAGTTTGATTTTTATCTCATATTACATATTTAGCATAACAAGCCATAGAGTAAATAAACGTCTTTGTTGGGAAAAATGGAAATTAGAATATATCAAAACCAAACGATTGGAGATGAGGGTGACAAAGGAATTCCTACGTGACAAGATATAGAAAAAATGGAAAAATAGGTTACGAAGATTTCGTTAGCTTTGATATTACAATATGAAAAGCAAATGATTGGAAATTTGTGTGTTGTAAGACTTCTGTGTAATTCAACAAACAGAATGTCGAACGCTTTTATGGTTCTACGAGTACTACACGTTTCATTCAGAGAATACAGTAGAGGTTCTTATGGAGCATAGGATTGCCAAACATCAGACCCGGTTGAAGCTTTTGAAACCTGTCAAGAAACGATATATCACCGTAATTAATAATAATATCTATCTAAAGGTTTCCTATTTTAATTACTTGTTTTATATTACAGTTTGTATTAAGATTTCTCATTAATTACCTACTTTTTCTATGTTATGGTATTACGATTATTAATGAGATTGTTTTTAAAAATTTGTTTTAGAAAATTGTAAGCAATTTGTTAATATATAAAAAGAAATAACGTATTGAATGGCATATTTATCAATTTTCACAAATTGCAATTTAGCAGTAATAAAACTTGTTAAAATATTTTTAACACTAGAGAGGAAGACTATAAAAAAGACCTACGACAGTGACTATGGTCGATCGCTCTATTTCGCATGCAAGTGAAGGTTGGGGAAAACAAAGACTCGGTAGGACGCTTATAAGGGCTATTTCACACTTGTAACAATTAATTTGCACTCGTCGCACACTTGCAGTTGTGTCATTTTGTTCTCTGTCAAAATAACTACGATTTCCCCTTTTTTCGACCTCAGGTGTCATCTTCTGACACCTGTGGGCGCTTATTTAGATGGTGATTGTTATCTCTAATTGGTTCATTATATAATTAACATCTTTAATTAAAAGATTTGAAGACTTTTGATTTATTCTACAGATTAGCGTGGGACACGCAGTATAAATTCCTAGTTCATTTATTCTTGTTTGGCATGGAAAAGAATTTTCAGGTGTTGTCTTTTAAAAACCTTATCTTTGTTACCCTGTGGTCGTGTTAGGTAGAACTGCTTCGATTCTAATTCCTACTTTATTTTCTTATTGTTTACTTAAACCTTAATTAATCCCATTTCCGGAACACTTTAATAATGGCCTTATAAAAACTTCATTTGTATTAATTCACATTAACGTGCCTTTCTTTATTCGTTCATAAGGCACTGATAAGGTTGTGTTAAAAATTTTCAACTCTTCTAATAACTTAAATATTGAAGTTTATTTTCTTATATTGACGCACTTTAATTTATTGTGTGCTAATTAACTTTGTATTGGCTTAGTTTGAGATAGAAATAGAAATCTTGCACAAAATCTGTTAACTACATCTTCGGGTTTTCAACGTTATGTAGTCCGTTTAATTAATTCTTTCATCTCACTAATCACCTACATATTTATCATAGTTTTCAGCTTTATAGTAATCTCTCGCTTGCTAATTAAATTTTATTTTTAAAATAATTTTCTGAATAACTTACAATTTCTTTTCCTATAAAAGATGTTTTTGATTTTCTGGCTGTGGTAGATAAGATCCTATGATTTTTAAAGTTTTTGTCAGTTTATAACTCCAATAGTAAAATTCCTAACTTAGAAGTTACCTTTTCATTGGGAAACTTAGCTAACTTTTCTCCCAGGCATTTCGTAAAATTTCTCCACGATTGGTTAAACGTAAGAGGTCCACTCTTAGTTTGGATTTTGTAAGGGTGTATTTCCAAGTGAAATCTTCTTCTCACCAATAATTAGGGGAGCATTGTCTACGAGACAATTTGATGACTAGTGTGCCGCAGTGTTGGGAGCGGTGGCGAGTCTTCAACCCTCTAAGGGTTTATATAATTGTAGATGTAATTCTGAAGTGATTTCACTGTTCGGAAAAGCCTCAAAGACTTTGGGAGGTAATGTTCTTCAATTTTCTTCACTCTGATGGGACTAATTTGGTTTCTTATCTTTAGAGATACAGCTTAAACGCCGGGTGCACAGCGTCTATCTAATCCAGGAATCCTAACCGCTTCTGGGAGGATCCTGTTTGCAGCAGCTCCTTCTTCGCTGTTCGCTTCTGTATCACCAGCTAGTTCTTTCTATTGACCTATATACACCGTGCATGACTAAATAATAAATAGACTAACTTGTCAAAATTCCGTGAAGATCTGAAATCTTTACATTATTGTAATGATGTAACAATTCTTTTATTTGAATCCATGACTTAAATATTTGTGTTTTTTTTTGTCTGCGGGAAGGCAAAATGTTTTTGTTATGTGGAAGACTGTGGAGTTTTTTTTGCATTATTTCTTTGTTCAAAGTTCAGTTGTGATTCGTTTGAGGAAGCGTTTTGAATTGTGTACTGGTCTGGTCGTGATTTATGGTTGAATTTGCTTCGGTTTATAATGATTATTATAGTCTGAATTTAATATCTTCAATGTGATTAATGAGATTTTACCCCAGGTTGTTGTTGGTAATCGCTTACTTTAAAAAAAATGAATAAAATTTTAAGATGACAACTCATGGTACAATGCGCCTTTGAACATTTATAATTATGTTAAATCATTCTTTATCAATAACTTTGCGTCACTCTATTAATATCATATACGTAACAGTTATTTACGCAATGAATGGGATACACACATTATTATCGCACGCACATGGAAATTGCGCAAACGAGGGCGTTAGCCTGAGTTTTGCGTAACCATGTGTGTACAAAATTTTATGTACAACCGTTGAATTTTTTTACAAATGAAACCATTTTTGCTGCTCTCAATTATGAACTAACTACTTTCGATCAAGATTTTGTGAATAGTAATTCAAAGTAGCAGCTGAACCTCATTGTTCAAAATGATAGCAACGTACCTAGCAACAGTGTAAACAGTAAACAAATTTTGCTTTTTGTAAAATTTTGTCGCAAAAAATCATCAGAATGAGTTCGTCAGACGATTTGCCTTCAGGTATAGAAGAAGCTGCTCTGAATGTTACTGCTGGGCTTGTTCCTCAGAAATCACGCGAAAAATATCAGCTGGCGTTTGAACGATATGAAAAATGGTGCAACGAAATAAAAGCTAAAGACTTAACAAATGAAAAAGTGTTGTTGGTGTATTTTGATGAACTCAGTAAAACTAAAAGACTTCATTGTGGTGTTCTTATTCTATGTTTAAGACAAAATTATCAATTAAGAAATTTCTTTGATTTTTGTGTAATCATCGATGCGCGTGCGATTTGAAAATATTATCGCACGCGTGCGGTAATCTCAAACATTACGTTATCCCCGTGAGTGAGATTTATAAGATATATCTCACGGTTGTACTTAAAAAATTACCTTATACTCTTATATGATCTTTTTACGTTCGTTAAAAAAAGTGCAACATTTTTATTATTTTTCGTTTATAAAGGATGCGTTTGTTTCATCGCGATAAAAGCGTGAAAAAAAGTGCCATAACGGTTTATTTTTTCACGCATTTGAGTGAAAAAGGTATCGTAACGTGTCATTTTTTAACGCAAAATATTTAAACACATAGGAGGCTGCCGTTGTTATCATACACTGGCATTTGTCAGAAATTAGAACGCATTGATGTGACGCGTCGAGAAAGCTGTTATTGAAGTAGGTAGTTCTTGATTTTTATTACGAACGTGAAAAAAGTTTTGTATGCAATTCGTGAGTAAAGTTACTTTTTTTCACTCGGCGGATTTGCGCACTCACCTACGGCTCGTGCGGCAAACTTTCCTTCTCGTGAAAAAAAGATACATTTTACTCACTTGTTGCATAAATAACTATTGGGCGTAATTACTACCAACACAAAACTTCAAGACTAACAGAATTATTGTGTTTCTATAAAATCGCAAATTTGACGGAATTTATTAATTCAATGTTAGAGAGTGTAATAATAATAATGAATAATAATAATGTTAGAGTGTGTAATAATAACAATGAATAATATAACGTTGAATCAATAAATTTCGTCAAATTTGCGATTTTACAGATAAACAATAATTGTCAGATTTGAAGTTTTGTTTTCCATGGCCATAGCGTTTTTGCTTTTTAAAAGGCTGTCTGTTGTTTTAAGATATACATCGTTCACGATGTTTCTGGGTCGTATATGGCTGTGGCAGAATGACAGTTTGAGTATTGTCGCTAAAAGATTGTTTCACGAAGATTCCGGTTTAACCGGAAATGCAAAAAAATTGAAACTGCCATCATAGAGGACACATGCTCATAGACAACAAATATTTAACCGTTGTTGTGTCAATTGCAAGATAAAAAGTCATTGAGTGTTCCCTTCTTTTTAAATGACACTGTATTTTGTCTCCCTTCATCTTGCTTAGTTTAATCTTGATCTTAAGAATTCTGATCCTGCCTTCTAACTTTTTCATCTCAATGATGAACATCGTATAATAATTTTGTTTTTGCGGTAAGTTTCCACTTCAGTTTCTTATTCTCTTTTTAGAAACTTTGTCTCTCACTGTCTAAATTAATACGTACTATAATATTCAGAGGAATGGTTAGAATAGGCATTACGCTAACGGCGGTATCTAAAAGATACAAAACTTGAATCGAACTACACCAACTGTGCTCTACATTCACACAATAAACATCATAGGTAAGTGATACATCGTTGCACAGTGAGTAATTAATTTTCCTTGTTGGAAGTTCTAAGTTAAATTAATTTCAATATGTAAAGGTAAGAACAGTTTTTGTTACACAACGAAGCAATATGCGAAGTAAATGTGTAGAAAATAGTAATTTTACCTGTACGAAATGAATAAGAAAAAGTACAAGAAAGACCTTAAATACTATTAGCTCACTAACAACTATTATAGTTTTCACATGTGATATTGAAGAATAAAATTTTAATTCAGCAAATGCGATAAGAAATTGTATTGCTCATATATAAAAAGTAAACAACAAACAAACATCTCAGGAATACTCAAAGTAACCGACAGATTATAATAGAAGCTCTTTGAAACTGCAGATAGTAGTATGACAGATTCAGTAATTCAAGGGTTATGCTTCTAAAAGAATATCTTTTATAAGGATGCACTATTATTTGATAACAATTGCGACTACTATAAAATTGTAATTCACACAACTGCAAACCTTTGAAATGCCGCATACATTATAAGTAGGACAATCAAGTAAAAGGCAAGACATTTCTGAAAAGCGTTTATATTCTTTATGCCGGAGCATTTCCTGTTTTCTGTATAACACGGTTTTTTTGCGCCGCATATCAGATGATATCTATTAGAGAGCTGAAATCATGCATTTATGCCATTTCCTTAAAAGATTCAAATTATTTTTCACTATTAATCTTTGTATTATCTCCTAATGTAACAAAGAAGTTTAAATAACATATTTATATGTTTTGTTTGGTATGATGGAAAGTACAATAAATAAATTGGTTGTAGTAATAATGTAGCGTTGACGGTATTTTACAGGGTTAGCCAAAAGTCTGGAAACAGTCTTATTGTAGCAATAGATAGAATTAGCGGAATAATAACCCTTAGGGGGTATATTAGACAGAAAAAACAATTAATTCAATTATCCAGTTCCGCGTAATTGATATCAACTTTTAATTTTTAAATGGCACTGTAGTATTTTGATGACATTTTCTAAATCTGCATAAAATTCTATACTGACCGGTAAAAAAACCGGCCACCCTGAAATATCTCCAAAACCACTTTAACAATTATTATTTTAATCAGTAATTGTTATTTGATTTAAGAACTATTCACTGTTGACACAGGATGTACAGATTAGCTAAAAAAAGAGACAAATTAATACAGAATTAAATTTAATTTAGGCAGTAACAAAAACAGTCTAAATACGATACTTTCTTAATAAAAACAATAAATGTGGCTGTTTATAATGGACCTCCTGATAATTATTAGTAGTGTCTATGTCCTCCTCGAGCTTAAATTACATCATTCAACCGTCGTGGCATTAAAATTAATAATTTTCATAGTGGTTTTGCGAAATTATTCAGGGTGACCGGTTTTTTTTGCTGGTCAGTTTAGATGCGACAGTGAAGAAAAAAATTAATAAAATAATTCCCTTCGCTATAATAAATTAATAAAGTTTCCAGTTTTAGTGTATTTAACTGCAAACTTTATTAATTTATTATAGCGAAGCGAATTATTTTATTTAATTTTTTCTTCACTGTCGTATCTAGAATTTTATGTAGATTTAAAAAATGTCATCAAAATACTAGGGTGCCATTTAAAATTTAAAGTTGATATCAATTACGCGGAACTGGATAATTGAATTAATTTCTTTCTTGTCAGAATGTAGACAAGATAGTTTAATATACCCCCAAGGGTTATTATTCCGCTATTTCTATCGGTATTGCTAAGACTGTTTCCAGACTTTTGGCTAACCCTGTGTGTTTCTCTTTCAGGCACTATGCTACATATTATTATAAAATAATTGTTTAAAAATATTAACTTGTTATCATATCATTGCAAATTAAGAATTTGTTGAATACGCCATGAAAAGATATTTTAATGATAAAAAATTTCACTAAAAACGATGATAAAAAGCGTACGGCAGTGTAGTTTTGAGAACTAAAATATTTCAAATTGAAATATTTAATTTGAAACGAAAGATAGGAAATATTTCAGCCGCTTATGTTCTGAATATCTCAAATTTTGCGTCCTGTTTTTATTAACTTATAATATGTATAACATAACCTAAAAAACAGTTTATCCGGGTTAGGAGTTATTGTTTATTAATTATTATAATTTAAGTTTACTTCTATGATGTAGTTCCTGATAAAGATTGATAGTGGATAGATCTACGCAATATTTAAAAAAAAATTAAAACCATCAAGCTGAATTTAAAAAAAATACGAGAAATTGTTGAAGACACAATTCAACTTGCTGACAACTTAACATACAGTGCGATGAATAGTCAAATATTAGAAACGAAAGAATAAGAAGAATATCCATATATTAATTTTAACGTTGTTTTTGTCACACACTTCGTTTGCCAATAAGCGACATTATAAAATTAAAATCTATTAAAGTACAATGATACAAAAAATGTTTCCAAAGAAAATATCTTTTTGGAAAAATAATTGAAAGTTCTCAGCCTAGGTACTAAAAAGTTATCACCAAATTTGTATTGCGACATTTTGGTTTATTACACTTACAGCTTACTGATGAAGACCCAAACCATCTCGAAACGTGACTTATAAAAATCGATCAAAGCCTTTTATATGCAAAATTAATCTTTATGTAAAAACTTTCACGCCTTGTACCGACTTAACAAGACGATTTTGGATATAGGTAAGTTGGGTTAAATCTTCTTATTTTTATCCCAGGAGTCTGCAGTTAAGCTATGTCCCAACCTTTTGGAGACACCCTATATTTCTCAAATATTTCATAAAACTTCATAAAATATTTCATAAAGATAGAGTTCATGAAATGTAACAACACTAGGCATGTGCAAAGCAAAGGAACATCAAAGACTTGTGCAATTCTGTTTTATACCTTCTCTTATTATTATTATTGTAATTCGATTCGCTTTAAATATTAATAATTGCATAATAACAAGTTAAGTACTGACACCTATAGATTTCAATGGTAAAAGTATTTACATACTATATGCACTATTATTTACATAGTTCAAAATGCATTTAGAAGATTTAGTAAACATTGTGCATTTCTGGACATAGATTTGTTAAACAAACTTGTGTTTAGTATACGTAGAACCACCCGTAGAATTTTATCAAGACGATGCTGAAACATTCTGAATATACGCTTAATTTCTGTGCAGTTAATTAAAAGCGGATGTATGATAATTTATAAAATAACCGATACAATCTATCAGTTAAGAATTATAAAATTCAATATAGTTAAATTCTCTTTGTATATAATCTTTTGCTCCTGTCATTTATAATTTATTTCTTTGTCAATGCGCTAAAGTTAAAACTGTACCAAACAGTTCAAAATAAGCCTTCTTAACGCTTAATATTCTTATCTATATAACTTTCAAGTGAAAAAAGTCTCGAAACAGTTCTACAATTTTATAAGATTTTTTAATTAGCGTATTCTGTTTATTTATTTGAACAACTCTGTCATTCACTTTTCGACTTTTCTTTATTACTGTGGACTGTAGTATGTTTTAGTAATCATAAAAAGTTAATTAACTGTGAAAAAGTATCACACTAACTGCTTCTAATTATACTTTTTTTACACTCATAATAAAACCTTCAGGAATGTATACTTCACTAGATGAATTAATTAACCGGGAAAAAACACCAAATAATTCTTTTGCACACAAAATGCAATCATTATTAAATATAGACCAAACACCATTAATTAAAAACGTTTTACTAGATTGATTGTTGTAATATATTTAATTGCTGCTAAGCCCTTTATTATTCATCGATGGTTTCGACATCAAAACTCAAGAGCAGTCAGTTACGTTCCTTTATTAATTGATTAAATTTTAAATGTGTCTAATCAGCACCGGGTCTGGTGTTAGTAGAAATGGTGTCAGTAACATTGTATATCGTACAACGTCATCATTTCAGATTATTGTAAAATATGAAATGTTTATTACAGATAAACAGTCTGTAATCGATATTTCCTTTCTCGTAATAATTCTCATTTGAAACATGTTATACAAAGACAGTTTTGTTACCGGTGTGTGAGTTCTACTTTAGTGAACTTGGTATTCGAAATTACGATAGGTAGCTACTGTTTAATAAATGTTAATATTATTCCAAAGATTGCTAATAATTAATTCATACTGTATAATTAAAATTTGGGAAAGCCCCATTCTACAAAAGGAAAGTATGTGGGTATATTTTAACAAATTTCAAGTAATATTGCTTCATGCACTGTCACTAGTTGTATATTAGTGCTGCAAATTTAATGTTTGCTGGATAAAGATTTTAATGTTGATTTCAACAGAAACTTTCATTATACAGTATGTCCCAAGTTCAAAACTTACCGTTGGAATCTTGGAAATCGTTAGAGATACGAAATCGGTTAAATTAGAAAAAAAGTTGCCTATTATTTGGTGATCATTTTATTGATGTTTTTGTTTTTTTCAAAAATGAATACGGTTTACAAGATATTCGTTAAAAATGAAAGCATCCGATTGTGAAACACCTCAGTAATGAATAGAAATACAGAACGGCAAAAGGAAGATTCAGTCGTTCATTTAGGTATTTTTTAAATTTATTTTAACATTCAGTGCAGTAGAAGGAATTATGTTTTGATTGTAACTGAACGAGAATAATTTACGTAGTAGCTGCGTAATATCAAAATCGTAAAAATGCCAGTTGGATCAACTGATTCCAGCAATGGAGTTACAGAAACCATCTACAGGATACATTTCAGCCATATGGGCACATGGAAGTAATCTAGTACTAAAGCGACTCTGATTGTTACCGCCAAGAAACAACTGTGCGTCATGAGAAGAACTGATGTTGTGCAAGGAAGATTGCTACTTTTGTGATTTTATAAAATAATAACAGATTGTGTCATCTACCAAAAAAAGAGCAATAGACTTGTAAAGCACACTGAACGTGAATGCGCTTGTTGTCGATACGATGTCTGTGGTATGTAGTCCGCGGTGCATTAACAGGTTAATTTTTATGTTGTGTCAAAGATAAACGAAAACCAGAAAATGCTAAAGGAGTTGACAATTTACCAAGCTTTCTATTAAATGTGTTTTCTACAAATTTAACACATAAAGGAAAATTATCGACCTTGGATAGAATTCAAACTTGCGACTTTTGGTTAACTGTTAAAAATATCTAAGTTAGTACTCTTCCCATACATTTGCCTTTTATTATGCTTAACCGTATTGGGGACTGTGTTTATGCTGTCCTCCAATTTAACTATACTTTCTTCACAATCTTCATCCATAGATAGAAGCTCAATCACCAGTCCGTCCAATAGCTTCTTTTAATGCAATAATAGAGTTTCAGTATGGCATACATCGATTTGAGACTGATCCCAAATATATTACACCAATCTTTGCTGGCTGCATATAGATGAATTCATTTAATTGCAGAACCTACAAGCACTATTTTACCACTGAAAAGTTCTTGAGGCATCTTCTTCGTTAAACGTGTCAATATACATACTATAAAATAATTTTACTTTTAGTGATGGACATATTGTCAACACAGATTTGTTCCCTAAAGATGGGAAATGATTCGATCCAGAGAATTGTTTTGTAATAAGATGGTACACTTTGCCTGTACAATTCGTTGCTACCATTGTTGCCCGTGTGCATTTTAAGTATTGTTTTTGTATTATGTGCAATTAGATTAGAAGTAAATACTTTTTTAACTCTAGAAATCCTTCATAATTTGGCTATTCTATTTTGGGCCATTGCAATCTTCTTCAATAGAAGAAGTTTCCTATTTTAGGACCTTATTAATTTAATAACCTTTTTTGTACATTTAAAAGGGTTATCTTAGGTGCCCCTTTTTGCTTTTATAACGACCTAAAATTCAGTCTATACTAAGTACTTACAATGAAAGCATAAATAAATGATGCCAAAATAGAGTAGGGTATGGAAAAGTTGCATAGGCACAAATGCCCAATGATTTCAGTTGCACGTTTGCATTTACTGATTTATATCTGTTTCTAATCTAAATTTATTTTGCAATGCGAATTTGTATGTCATAAAAATTTGAGTTAGGTACAGACATGTGTCGATAAATTCATAGATGGTCGCGTTAGATTTTTTTCAATCTTGCTGTATAAAAGTTGCATAATAATATATTATGCAATATGTGCCAAAAGAGCAATTTTCTGCGCAAATGCGAAAGTTGTAGAAGAGAAGAAATGCTCTTTTGACATGTGCTGCATACGCAATTTGTTCTACACACGTATCAAAAGTATTTCTTGATATCATTTTTGGTATCAAAAGCGGTCTTTTTAAGTGCTAACAGCCAAAAGTAATATTTTTATGTACTAGTGTGCAAACATGCTATTACTTTTGACATGGGCTTGGAAAAAAAACAATTATTGTTTATGGTAGCGATACAAACTGATGATCTACAACTTATATGTAGTTGAAGAAGTGTCTCTTAGATGTAGAAAGATTGAAAACCACTGAACTTTAAGTTCCTGTTGGATAAGAGTTGAGCAAAGTCAGGATTGTTTTAATTGGTGAATCATTTTTGCGATTTTTAATTTTCTAACTGGCGAATCAATCTTTTGATTCACCAATTACGATAATTCTAAATATTCGAAATTATTTTGTTGTATGTTGATATGGGGGTTAGATTCATTTGGATCAAACACGACCCCAGTGTTTTTTCTTCACACATCATAAACGGTTTATCCAATCTTAATAATTTCTGATCCATTGTTCTAATAGATAAAGACCATTAAAATGACAAAATCAGTACTTCAATTATCTGATTATCTCGTAGTTTTATACCGAGTATACTGTGATTCACCTTGATAAACCTAGCGGTGTCTAGGAAAATTGGTTTTGAAGATATCCCAATACAACATTTTATTGGTTAATTAACCATATAAAAATAGAAATATAAACACTCTATAACTTAACGAAAGTCCCCTAAGTGTGATAAGATAAACTTTCTTTAATCCTTTATTGCCAGACTTAAAGCTTGTTGTACCAACTACGTAAATTCAATTACAGTTCAGATAGAACGTACTCCAACTGCATGGAAACGATTATTGCAACAATTGTTTCTATGCTGTTAGACTTCGGTTGAAATCTGCACATCACTTATACAACGGCCCTTAAAAATATCAAAACAGTAAATAGATTTAACTGTTAGGTCAGCACAGAAACAAGAATTTATATGTATAATTTCTCCGAGAGAAAATCCAATTTATGTCTATCAAAGCAAACTCGCCGAAGAAATCCAAAAGCAAAAAATGCATTCGAAAATATAATTACTTTATGAGATCTGAAATGTTTTCATCTGTATTTGATTTTATAGTTACTATGTAGAGAAAACCCTAATAATTAGATATAAAACGGTTGGAGGAAAACACAGGGAGCAAAAAGTCTATTTCATTTTGTCTCGTTTCAGTGGTACGGCAATTGATGTTTTCTTAAGGTCAAGCGCTACTGAATTTACATAAAAATGCAATTTAGACTGAATTCATTATAGGAATGTTTTAAAAGCTAAATTAGTATTATTTTATAATCTTCCCCTATGTTTACGAGAAGAAATAAAAAAAAAGTCTAATCGTCGTTGATAGTAATATAATAGTATCATAGCAAAATTGAATTATTCAGGATTCGTAAATTTTTATTAGTGAGTTTTTTTGAACTTTGCTTAAAATTTATTGCAAGTAATCTGTTTACTTTGTTAACCCATTAATATAAGGGCACTTTAAAATATATTACTTTCCATTCCACTGTTCTGGGAGTAATTGAAACAGAGGTTAGAATATAAAACACACGAATCAAAACCACTAATGGATTGGTTCCGTATTGGAAGAAAAGCTCGTAAAATGGAAGCAGATTAGGACTCCCAAAATTAAGTAGTTAGTATTTTATATCGTTGCTTGTTTGAAGGTAATACATAATGGATTTCCTATCTGTTTAAGAATGAATGAAGTCCTAAGTAATCCTAATCATATAACTCGAAAAGCATTTACTGATTGAAATATTTAACATAAGCTTACATCTCTTAATAGCATTTTATGCATGCGTAGCTCTCTTTTTTAATCAATTCAGTGAAATAGAAAAATAACATTGGACAACTAAATATATTTTATATTATTGTCCAATAATTAAATTTTTCCATTATGTAAATTAATGTTTACATAGAAAGCATCCGAACGTTGCAAAAAATAAGGTTGTTTGAATGGAAAACGAAAAATAAGATTCGAAATCATATACATAAAAATGAAAACGTCCCAGCTAGTTAGATTGTTGAAAGATATTGAACTGACATACTGAGAAAAAAATAACATATGTTGAAGTGAAATACGCAAATAAACTCGTAAAAGTAGGAAAATATTCAAATATTCCAACGAAAAATATGAATGAGGGAAACATCTATCTTCACCGAATCTGTATAATTAAAGATTATTTAGTACTAACGTTTTATGTGTATGTTACCACAGTTTGTAAATAGTTACATGTAAATAAAAAATAAAATAAACGAGCTATTCTAAAAATATCTCTTTTTTTAATTAATAACACTAGTCAACATAGTTTTTCCCTACAATATTTTAATATCTAAAGTATACAACGTGTTCAAGATAAGGATGCACAGCATGGGGATCTTGGAAACGGTAAAAGATACAGCATCGGTTAAATGAAATGAAAGTTGGCTATTTATAGGACCTTTTTGTTGGCGTTTGCAAAATCTAGATATCTTGGATAGTTTTGGAGATGTTTAAAAAAAAGTTGATATCTCGATTTTCGTTATTATTTTTTCTTTTGTTTATTTGAAGAGATATCGGAAAACTAAAACCACTTTTCCATTGCCATTCTTTGGTCTCTATTAAAATACGCTAATAAAATACCTGTACAACGTTTCGGTTTCGAGTAACTATCATCAACCTCATTTTTTTAAATAGGCGGAAAAACAATTGTAAATTGTTTCGAATAGCTCTTGTCACGGTTCTAATGATGTATACATGAAAGGGTTATTTTGGCTTTGATTTTTTTGTGTTGACCACAGCTGTGACCAACTGTAATAATTGCTGTTCATCTTCAAAATTTTGGTTGAGCACATGATTCTTGGCATAATCCCAGAGGAAAGAAATCTAACGGTGTTAGATTAGTTGATTGTGCAGGTCAGGGTACTGCAGAATGCATTAAATTATAGCATAAGAAATCAAAATAACCCTATCTTGTTTACATCATTAGTATCGTGTTAATTGTTTTTCCGCCTATTTAAAAAATGAGGTTGATGATGGTTTCTCGAAACCGAAACTTTGTACAGGAATTTTGTTAGCGTATTTTAATAGAAAACAAAAGGTGACAATGGAAAAGTGGTTGCAGTTTTCCGCTATCTCTTCAAATAAACAAAAGAAAAAATAACGAAAATCGAAAAATCTACTTTTTTTAAATATCTCTGAAACTATCCAAGATATCTAAATTTTGCAAACGCCAACAAAAAGGTCCTATAAATAGCCAACTTTCATCCTATTTAAGCGATCCTGTATCTCTTACCGTTTACAAGATTCCCATGCTGTGCATCCTTATATTGGACACGCTGTATACATTTAGTAGAAACATTCCCTAGAATAATGTTAATAATACGAGTATTGAGTTTGTACGTCCAAATAAATTCAAAGAATGTCTCATAACTAAAGCAAATACGTAGGGTAAAAGCACCAATACCCTGCCACCTAAAGAACATTCAAAATTCAAACTCGTTTAGATTTAAAACTAAATTATGTTTATTAATGAGACTTTTTGTATAACAGTGCATATATAAATGGTATGCATACTTATCATCAAAAGTTATAAAATGTTTAGTTTTATATTATTTAAAAAAAAATAATTTATCGAAGTGCCCATTTTGTACCAGTAAGCGATCCACCCTTTGTTTTCGATATTTGTTTAATGAAAATTCCTGATTCTTTTTATTCAATATAAAGAAGGAGAAAACAAATAAAAATATTCATAAAGATGTTAAAATAAACAATGACTAAATTTATCTAGAATGCAAGAATCTCTCGTTGCATGTTCCGAAAGTAATTAAAAGCTAATAATTGACAGAGAATTTTTATTTATTTGGAATGAATGTAACATAATACTTAGAACCAAGAACAGTAGATAAAACTGAACTAAAAATCGCAGTTATTTGAGCCACTATAATTTATTTATAAAACAATAATTTATTAGGCGGTGGGCTGTTGGAGCTGGACGCATTTAGGTGCGTTTACCCTACATTTATTCATTTAGTCTTAAATATTAAATTCAATACACAATACAAACTTGTATTCTCCACATGCATAAAACAGTGTTCAAATACCGGGTTTTCCAATAAGAGGTGTTATTTTGAATAGCCCGCTATTTCGGTAGATGTCACTTTTGAAGCTATCATTTTTTGACATTTGACAAGTAGAAACTACGCCATTAATAAATATGGAACGATACACGCTTCAACAACGCATTGAAATTATTAAAATTCACTATAAAAATGGTGAAAATTTGACAGAGACGGTTCGTAAAACTCGAACATTTTTGGGTCACCGTGAAGCACCTTGTCGGACCGCAATACAGAAATTGGTGAAAAAATTCGAGCTCTTGGGACAAGTTAGTGATGTGAAGAATAAAACCCGTGCACGTTGCTCAAGAACAGCCGAGAATATTGCTGTTGTAGCCGAAAGTGTTAAAGAAAACCCAGGTTTGTCCATTCCTCGTCGTTCTTTGGAATTAGCCATTCCACAAACGTCATTACACCGTATTTTGCATAAAGATTTGGGTCTTAAGGCTTATAAAGTCCAGTTAACACAAGAACTCAAGCCGGCCGATCATCAACAACGTCGTGTCTTTGCTGATTGGGTCGTTGAAATGCATGAAAATGATCCAGAATTCCATCGAAAAATCATCTTGAGTGATGAGGCCCATTTCCACCTCGGTGGCTTCGTCAACAAGCAAAATTGTCGGATCTGGGGCTCAGAAAATCCAAGAGTTATTGTTGAAAAGTCTCTCTATCCTCAACGTGTGACTGTTTGGTGCGGTTTATGGTCCGGCGGAGTCATTGGACCTTACTTTTTCGAAAATGAGGCTGGAGCAACAGTTACGGTGACTGGATTGCGCTATCGAGAGATGATTAACGATTTTTTATGGCCGGAATTGGATGGTATTGATCTGGACAACGTTTACTTTCAACAAGACGGCGCTACGTGCCACACAAGCAACGAAACCATTGATCTTTTACGGAAAAAGTTTCCGGACCGTGTTACCTCTCGAAGAGGTGATCACAATTGGCCACCGAGATCTTGTGATTTAACACCTTGCGACTTCTTTCTTTGGGGCCACGTGAAAGAGAAGGTCTACGCCAACAGCCCAGCGTCGATTCAAGACCTCAAAGATGGAATTCGTGAGGCTATCGAGGACATAGGGCAGCCACTTTGCGATTTGGTTATGGAAAATTTCATGAAAAGGATATTGTCCTGTAAGCGTGGTCGTGGTGGTCATTTGCCTGATGTTATTTTCCACTATTAACGGCATACCTTCCTCTTTATAATGAAATAAACATCCGATCATTTATATTAAAAAATGGCACTTTTCTTTGAATATCAAAATAACACCTCTTATTGGAAAACCCTTTACTTAGAAATGTTGATGTAAGATACAAAGAACACGAACACAAGCACACCTAAACAAATTCAATTATGACAAACACCTAATAAACCACAATTATCATAATTATAATATTCTAAACAGTCATTTAACAGTAATAAGTTTACAAACGCAAACGCAAAGTAGAAAGTACCTTTAATTAATAAGCAGATGGGTCTATACAATCAACTTTGCTGCAAATATTAAATGGAGATTTATGTATGTAATTTAAATTGCCTTTTCTGCCAAATAAATACAGCTAAAGAAATAAACATTGTAAATTCATGCTGAAACGGTCTCTTGTTCAATTTTACATTTTCAGTCATTTTACCATTTGAAAATCCCTTAGGAAGCCACATAAACCGACTGTAAAGCTAAAAAGCGCGATGTACTTTTAAACTAAAATTTAATTTTCCCGTATTAAAACGTGAATCAAAGTTGTAACAAACAGACGAAAATGTTTGAAGGGTAAAAATAAACCGTTTATTACGGTTTTTATAAAAGTAGAATTCCGGATAAAAGTTAATCAGTAGCACAGTGATCCGTTACCGTTACAAATAAATTTAGTTTGGGTTGATTATAAATAGATTAAAAGGTTAGTGATCCAAATCTGATTTTTATCGTACTACAAATAATGAATGCTAATTTGATTAGTAGTAAATAGGGAACAGGTCAGGAAACATGTATTGAAAGAGAATTGTGTGGAAGCCAGGAGGCGATGATGGATGGCGCGTTACAATTTAAAGCTCAAAAGCTAAATAGCATCTTGCTATAACGAAAAATTTCAAAGTGACATAAATAAGGAATCTTTCAAACATTAAGGCAAATCCCTTGATTAATTCGAAAACAGTGATTGATAATACTGTTATCATTATTCGAGCTCGGGAGTTATATTTTAAATTAGGACTGACGTGCATACTTTTAAGGATTTTTCATAAATTAAGGCATTAAAATGTGGAGGAGTTATTTTAAAAATATTATTGGAATTATTCTATAAAAGGCACTTAATCTACTTTTATTTATTGTAGTACCGCAGTACTAAATTAATAACTACATTTCGTTCTGTATTTTATCAAATTTAAGATTCTACTTTACAGCAAAGACGATGCCAATATGATTTACTGCAGCATGAAGGTTTGGCTTGCAGTTATTATGATTGATAGCTTTCTATATGGGTTTTATTACCGTTTTCAATTGGGATACAAAAAATCACACAATCTCAATTATGTTCTTGAAAAGCAAAATACACGAAAAATTAATTGCGTTGTTATTATGCCTACTTCACAAATGTTTCTAAAGGATTATTTAAAAAGGAAAACTGTATAGAGACCTTAATGATTATTTATCTGACAAAGTACAATGATGGTATCAGCTACTTCTTAAACTGAGTATGAAATGCTACGGGTAGACAGTACTGAGGTGGGAAAGTGGTTGCGCTAATTAAATCCAAGTCTCTAGAGTGGATAGCAATTTCAGCATATTGAATACTAGATTTGCGAAAACTATTTTGACCCAGTTGAAATATTTGCCCGTTAAATGCGATTTATGTAGTTTTTGACTAATACAGCAACTTAAAAGATTTTGATAATCTTTTTTTAGATGTTTATTAAAACATAATACTTTAAGTAAAACAAGCTAATGTATAGGTCATGTTGGCTTTAATATCGGCCTATTATATTTATGGTGAAGAGATTTCTAGAGAAAAGTTCAACATATCATGGAGTCTTTGTAGATTCAGCAGTATCGTGTATACTAATGCAAAACCAAATATATTTTAAAACACCATTTTTCGGGTGTATTCAAACTGGCGCATAATCTGTAAACCCACCTGAATCTGCATCAGAATCTGAATCAAAAATGTGAGATATTAAAAAATAAAACAAAAATAAAAAATGGAGATTATTATACAAAATACTTGGAACACTACAGATAATCTTACTTAGATCTGATCCCATTTTAGAATTTCTGGTATTTGACTCCTTCAAAGTTCCCATTCCAATTGTCCCACTATCTGGCAATGTAGGAATTGCCTTAATATATGGTCATTAAAACTTTAAATACGTAATATGAGCTTTTCTTATGCTCTCCAGCTACATACAAGCAGCTAGATATTATATTTTTTTGGGTTTTGTTGGGCAATTGATATATAATTGAATTTGAACCATACCTATTTCGAGGATTAATTTCAAATATCTTTCCACTTAACTGTTTGCCCCGCGCTGTAACTCGGGAAAAATCCAGACTATCTAATAGAGGTTATAATTACCATCATCTATACAATCTTTCAGTATGACAGCCAAGGCAAAGAGTAGTATTCCATAAACATTGATTAAAACGGTGATTTATAATGCCCGAAGACTTCTAGGAAACGCTTTCTGACACATAGACAGATCCATAACTCCAATACCGCACGTCACTGCACTAAGAATCATATTGCTGAAAGTCACTTGGTCAAAAGATCGACTTATGTAAGTTTTTGATAATCCTTTTTAGACGCCAGTATATATCAAAGACACTATGAAGTACCTAAAGAACACCTTTTCAAGGTCTGCCAATTAGATATAGCGTTTAGATATCGCTCAATATACTGTGTAAATTATAAAAAGGTGGTTAATATATCAAGAGGGGGTAAGGTCGTTTCGGCACGACCATTTGGGCGTGTTCGATTGGGCGCGGCCATAAACAATATCTTGGTTTGTTTTAATATGATCTTGAAACCTGGAAAAATATCCGAAAAGATTCAGATCAGAAAACACACCACTTACCAAGGAAAGAGCTGGCTAATTCTTAATAAGGAAAGAAACATATTAAAACTATGAACTCGATAAGTAACACGTATTATGGTTTGCAAGCTAGAACCACTATTGCCTCTTTTATGAGTATACCTTTATTAGTGTAAACAGGCTTGCAGGGCTCTATAATCTTGGATTTTCTGTAAATATTAATAATTGAAGGTGATTGGTAGCTCAAAACCGACAACAACCTAAGATAGAAATTCCGAGCATTTATAATTACCTATCAAAGCCTTTTCTTCCTAAAGTTCCTTACTTACTTAATCCTAAAGCCTTTCTAGCTTTTGGTGTAAGGCTGTGTGGAGTTGAGTTTATGTTGTCATCTTGCAAATTTTTTTTCATTCCTTTCTATCTTCTACCATTCTTCTCACTTCTTTCCATTTTATTCCCCTTCCCTGCCTTTCTCACCTCTTTAAACCATGGTTTCCTTGGTCTTCCCCTCTTCACTTTTTCTATAGGTCTTGCTTCACACACCTTTCTAGTAAGTCTGTTTTCACTCATCCTCTGAACATGTTCTATCCATCTGAGTTGTTCTTGTTGAATCGTCTGGGTTGCCTCGGATATCTTTAGCTGTTCTCTATATACTTGTTTCTCATTGTATCTTTCTTCGTTTTATTTTCAATTTTTCGTAGAAATCTCATTTCTGTAGCATTTATTTTATTTCTTTGTCTTTCGCTAGTGGTCCATGTCTCGCAACCGAAAGTCAGAATGGGTTTTACTATCTTCTTTGCTACTTTTACCTTTGCTGATTTTGGAACTTCTTTTTTCCCAAAGAAATGTGTTTTAAGGGAGTTAAAAAGGTTACCCGTTTTTGCTATTCTCTGGTCAATTTCGTCTTCCAAGTTTTTTTTGTTGTTTATGATGCATCCTAAATAACTGAATTTATCTACTTGTTCGATTTTCTGCCCATTTATCATTATATTATCCTCCTTCTGTTCACCTTCAATGACCATGACTTTTGTTTTCTCTAGGCTAATTTCCATGTGTATTTTCTTCAATTGTTCATTAAGTAGATTCATGTTGTGTTGCAGGTTTCTTTCGGAATCTCCCAATATTGCCATATCGCCTGCGTAGCATAATTCCGTAATATTAATCTTTTGCATTTTCCAAAATCCTACTGTATATTCTTTTTTGGTTCTTTTACATCTCTTAATTGCCTCATCCAGCATCATATTAAACAGTATGGGGCTTAAAATGCAGCCTTGTTTTAAACCAGCTGAGCTAGTGAAGCTTTTTGACTTCTCGTTTCTTATTCGAACGTAGCTTTTCGTCTTATTATATAAGCTCTTTATGCATTTTATTAGTTGCCCATCTATTTCTATTCCTCATTGTGCCACACAGATCATCTCTTTTAATTTGATCAAAAGCTTTTATTAAGTCCACGAAACAAACGTGTACTTTTTAATAATAATTGAAGATTATTGGTAGCTCAAAACCGACAACAATCTAAGATAGAAATTCCAAGCATTTATAATTATCAAAGTCTTTTCTTCCTAAAGTTATAAAAACGAAAGATTTTTTTATTATTAAGTTTGGTGAAATTTTACAACAAATAAGTGAATATCGCCAAAACCGTTAGGTTTACACCCTATAAATCTGTACTATTGTGATCGCCAAATACAATGAAATAAGAAAATATTAAAGTATACTGGTCTTTTAACATGTTCCATCTAAAAAATCAGAAGACGTAGACTTTGTGTTTCTCAATCGCTTTGCAGTAAAATAGCTAAAATCTCAGTAGTCATTTCTAGAAATAAGGAATTCAATCATTACAGTTGTGAAATTACAATATACCAGAGCCCATTGGGAAGTTTGACATCATTTCACTTCATAAACAATTGAACAATGCAAAAAGTGTAGCGAACAATCACTTACTATGGAATGTGAAATAAGAAAAAATATCAAAATATAAAGACAATATCCTCTGTAGTGTCCCTTTCAGAAAAAGTCGAATACAACTGCATTTTGCGTTTCTCCATCGTCGTGTGTAAAAAATACTATTGAGTTAAAATTCTATTTAACCATCTCTAAATATTAGGAATTGAGGTTTACCATTTTAAGATAATCACAACCAAATGTTGATTAATTATACCAACACTGCTCGTAATAAAAAGATAGTATAATATACAGGGCGTTTTATTTAAGGAAATTTAGGCTTTTCACATCTTTACAAATAACAGATCTTTGGCATACCTTGCGTATTCATCAATGTTATAACAGATGGGCTGAAAAGTCCCAGGCCTAACAAAGAAAACACGGTTTTTTTTGTTCAAAATTAGCTTTATTCATCAACGTAATTTCCATCAAGAACAACGCAATCATTCCAGCGCCGCTCTAACATTTCAATACCACTTTTGTAGAACGATTTATCTTTTGCCTCAAAATAGGACTCAGTTTCAGCGATAACCTCTTCATTCGAGCGAAATTTCTTACCGGCAAGCATTTTTTTTTAGGTCTGCGAACAGCCAGTAGTCGCTGGGAGCCAAATCTGGCGAATACGGTGGAGGTGGGAGCAATTCGAAGTTCAATTCATGTAGTTTTGCCATTGTTTTGATTGACTCGTGACACGGTGCGTTGTCTTGATGAAACAAAATTTTTTTCTTTGCCATATGCGGTCGTTTCTTTGCAATTTCGGCCTTCAAACTCTCCAATAACGCTATATAATATTCACTGTTGATGGTATTTCCCTTCTCAAGATAGTCGATGAATATTACACCACGCACATCCCAAAATACCGAGGCCATAACCTTTCCAGCCGATTGTTGTGCTTTCGGTCGCTTTGGACGAGGTTCACCAGTTGCTGTCCACTCAGATGACGATCGTTTTGATTCTGGAGTGAAGTGATGAATCCATGTTTCATCCATTGTCACATATCGACGCAAAAATTCCGGTTTGTTACGTTTAAACATGGCCAAACACTGCTCAGAAACATCAACACCTTCTCGTTTTTGGTGAACAGTGAGCAAACGCGGCACCCGCTTTGAGCAGAGCTTTCTCATAATCAAATGCTCGTGCAATATAAAGCCAACACGTTCTTTTGATATCTTTACGATGTCAGCTAACTCACGCAACTTCACTTTTCGATCATTCAAAACGATTTTGTGGATTTTTTGATGTTTTCTGGTGTTACCGCCTCATTTGGACGTCCACTGCGTTCTGCATCATCGGTGTCTCTACGACCACGTTTGAAGTCAGCAAACCAACGTTTTATTGTTGTTTCTGATGGAGCGGAGTCCCCATAACACTTTTCAAGCCATTGCTTCGCTTGAACGGTATTTTTTCCCATCAAGAAGCAATGCAAAATTAAAACACGAAATTGTTTTTGATCCATTGTTTTGAAAATAACAAAAGTAGCGTAACTCTTAGCACAATAACTCACAAAATGATGAATAGAATATCATGAAATTTTAACAGCTGTCTTTTGAAGGTTAGTACTAACTGAAAAAGCGGTGAATGCAATAGAACTAGCGCCATCTATTTGTTAGGCCTGAGACTTTTCAGCCAATGTGTTATTTAAATAATTCACCGTAATTGTCTAAATCTCGATAGAATTGGAATGACTAGTATTAAAACAAATATTTCCTTAATTATAGTCGTCTGCATACATATGTAGGTCATTGTAAAAAGTGTATTAAACAAGATTTATGCATGTATCTAATCTAAGTACTTAGTAAGAATGACAGTTATGAAGATATGGGGCCGTCCCTTATGACATACTTATTTCTTGTAAGTTGATAGCATAGTAATTAAGAAAGGTCGTTCTAGTTTAGGTCGTGTTCAGTCCTTTATAGAAATTAAGATCAATATATTAAATGCTCTAACATAAGAAGAAGTAATTCCTATAATAGGAAAATACAAATTACAATTTCTAATTATAACTAGCATTATAAATGCACGTTTTTATCATAAATAATTGGTTGCGCTACTATAAATTCAGTGTTTTTTTTAAGTAGATTCAGCAATTTGTAAGCACAAGATAAAAATGAAACATGCCATATACAAAGAACCATTAATTATCAATAGTAGCGTATGCATTTATGTATATCACTTGTGGCAATATGTTGGAAAAAGCAAACATTTCTGATGTTTTTAAAAAATCCGTAGGCAGCTTTAGCTCTGTTATGATACATGATAAAATTTTAAACTGTACATTGTGTATGGAGATAAAATAAATGTTAGCCCGCGCTTTTGGCATATAAAGCATTTTAAAACAAATAAACATGCAAATAGTGCTCAGCTTCAATGAACAAAGCTCTTGTATAATGTCAATAGCACGAGTAACAATAAATCAGTAAAAAATAAAGTGCTATCAACATTTAGAATTCAACAGCATTTTATACGTTATTACGTTTACTACCTTTTTGGTTTTGTTGGCTTACTATAAAATGAAAACTATGTAGTATACTTGTTTTGTTGTTGCGCTTGATGGTGATGGTGAACACTTTCACTTATAGGTCAGGTTAACTTTGTAGTACCAGTTACAACGACGTAACTCCTACATAAATGTTTCCTGGAAAGCTCATTTTCATCACAGTAAGTCTTAAAATAATGTGGCAGTAAAAGTATAACAAAAATTGCAATATGAATAATTACCAGAGTAATTATCTGGTAAAAAATAAATTAATTTAAAAAATAGTAATTTTAGCAAAAGACGTGCTTAATTTTACTATTACAACATGTATGCAGCTCTGTATAGTATTTTTATTCTAAGTTAGCCTGCTGTTATCTAATTTTAGCCAAGTTACTGTTTAAGGCTCCTACAAGCTATTTAAATTAGAGACCTTCAAGGAACGAAATTTTTAGAACAAACTCGATGCAATCGAATGAACCCTGTGACGTTCTTGACTCGACAGGCCAGAACATCGGGCCGAAAAACCCGACGAATTTGATTTAAAAAAAAACAAAAAAATGTGAATGAATTTCAAACAGCTGATATTATATATATAGTGATCCATAACATTTGTGTTCTCCCTTTGGCATATCTCATGTACACGTACAACTCTTTTGTTCCTCTCTTTAAGACCGACCGAGGTCACAAATTCTATAAATCAGGAATTAGATAACGAAAGTATCATTTTGATTCAATTCAATTTCGAATTTCAGGCTGAACAGCATTGTTGATCAGTAGCGCCTAGGACTGCTTTCAAAATTCAGAGTTTTGATTTCCTGTACCATCTGTTCTTTTTCTTATGTGAACGAGATTGTAAACTGAAGACCAATCGCTATTTGCTCTTTACTAAAACGCATTACAGAAAGAGCTAGAAGCATACAATTAAAACTTTGTTCTAATCAGTGAAAACCAAAGAGATTTCACAAAGGTTCGAGGTGTGTTACAAGGAGCACCATTAGCTCCAATACTTTTTAATTTATGTATTAGGAAATATATGTGATGAATTTTAAAAAAGTTTTCTAAATTTAATTGGATATAAACTTTAGGTACCAGTGTTAATAGGGAAAGGCACAAATTTAATAAGATATACGACACCCAGTTGAAAATAGGCTGGAAGAAATTGACTTAAACATTAATTCTACTAAATTATCAGCAACAGTTATAAAGAAGGAAAATTAACGAATGGAAATTTAGAATTACTTTCATTAGAACGGATTTCTCAATTTAAGAAACTGAGAAAATTAAATATCTTTGAACTTGAAATTTTAAACAAATCTTGTGACCAAAAGCTTAGCATATTATTTAAATAGTATATATATGTATCTCCGTGTTTAACTTATCTACTTCAAACACCTCCTGCCCAAAAACTTCGCAACTGGTTTTTAGACATCGATAAAACAATACGAACTAGTGTCAAAGAAATCCCACAGCTGCCAGGTGAGAAAAACGGTTAAAGGTGAGAACTTTTTACTTCGTTATGGTAAGCTTTCAAACAAGAATTTAATTTTAAATATCTTTAGAATTTTAATTGTCATTACTTTAAAGGTTATTACTAATTTTTCGAATTATCGAAATCTTTTTTGCGTTAATAATCTAAATCTAAGTTACTCCGAATTTGAAAAAGTACAAAATTACGTAATGCTTTACAAGAAAAACCACCTCAAAAATAATCTTTGAACAGCCAAAAAGGTCGTGATGTGTTATTATACTCATCAAGTCGAAACTTGTGGTTCTATCACAGAAGTTCCCTAAGTCTGTTCGAATGGTATAACTGGGTTTAAAATGCCTTGCAATATTGTTCTTGTAAGGACCCCCCAGTAGCCTTAACACGTACCTCTGTAGACATTGCAGAGAGCCTGAGACTGTTGCACATGTCAGTAAGGGGAGGAGGAAGACTCTAAAGATCGAAAGACACATTGATGCCATACAGTTATTAGCCGAAGTGATTAGCTTGTCAGAAAAGGGTGGGATTTGCAGAATAGACATTTTGGCAATCAGCGCCGCCTTGTGGGTAACAGATACCTTTACGCAAAGTTCTATTTCAGCGCTTCGATAAAATTAAATCTGCAAATTTGAACGAAAGTAATTTTAAGAAATGTTCATTAATTTAGTTAATAGAAGATATACATGTGTATACAGATAGATCTTTACAATAAGGCAACAGTTCTCAAACTTTGGAGCATGCTCCTTAAGTATACCAAAGGAGACGAGTGATTACTAGAGGAAATTAAGAAGGTATTGTAGGAAATTAACTATTTCACAATTTACGATAGCAAACATATCGAAACTAAAATAACCCTATGAAAACATTGTTCTAATAATGTAATAAAAACAGTGTTGATGACCTCCGAGTGCCTGATTTCAGTGCAAAACTTTCATTTTCAAACTACAAATTCTAATATCCGACGTTCTTACATACGTACAAATGGCAGTTTTCGCAGTTGCCTTGTATGTCGGTCCTTTCTGTTGCTCGCTCTGTCACCTCTGTTTCTGTGACTGCAAGTTATCGAGACCATGGGTTCTGCGCTAAGTTACAGAACTGTGAAACAAGTATAAGTTATGAAAGTAAATAATGTCCTGCAGTTCAGAGATCAAAATAATATTTCAACTGAAATTGTGATATCTCTATTCGATATTTTGGAAACAGGGAGGAACCATTGAGGGTGAGTGCCTGCCATAACAGTATAAGACCGAAAAATCTATAATACTTACCGATATATTGATATTTAATACTGCTTTGCTGAAATATCGTTATCAATGAAATTGACATAGCAAAGAATAATCTCAGCCCTAGTTGCGATGTTGTCAAAATGTGCAACTTTTTGCAAAATTTTTCTATTTAGTGAACTTGGTAACAAAAATAGCAAAGAAATAACCTCGGTTAAATAGTTTTGCAAAAATTATAAAGATACTACTACTTGTAGCACTGCTCAGCTGACAATTAATTAAGGGGAACGTAGAATTTATCCGGGTTACAAAGAGGGCGATATGAAGAAAAGTTTAGGATAACTGCAATGAGCCGATTTCATAAATAACATTTCAGATAGAGTCACGGTTTGACAATGACGATAATACCGTTTGTCGTTGCTTAAGCCGAGACTTACATATACAGTTTGTCTTAGGCTACTAGGAACATAGCCGCTATTGTTGTATACGTATCCAAGGTTATGAAGCAATCATTAACAAAGCTCGTACTGCAAAGAAACTAACTAAGAATATTAAAAGCATTTTAATAATCTGAGATCATTTAGTAACTACAAAATACAAAAAATAGGTATTTATTACAATAAAACAAACCTTTCAGTAATTCTAAATTATTTAACTCCCCCAAAAATACGAAGATTCTACAATTTAATTTTACATTTATAATAAACGTTCAAATAAGACGCCTTCCTAAGCCAAACAATAGCCCAAACAATCGTAAAATCCTTGTCTAACATTTTTTAATGTTAGTAGAGTGACAGAGTTATTAGCTTGGATAATTTTTTCTCTGAGCTTTTCCAACGCATGCGCTCTCGTTTCTTCTTGGTGATAAATAACATTTTTAAATGCCCCCATAAAAGGAGTCATTTACAAATAAATGAGGCGACCTTGACGGCCAGCTGATCCTTCTTCTATGACTTGTTAAGCGGTTAAGAAAAGTATTATTTAAAAATTCTTGTACTTTTGCAGTTTTATAAGCGGAGCCACCTCCATAACCGTTTCGCAGTAATCCATTCTTCTCATTTGATCTTCAGGAAATAATTGTTGAGTTTTCTCAATTTTGAAACATTAATAATTGTTTTCTTTCAAAATTTTGCGAACAGTATTTCTGCTAATGTCTAAAACCTCACCAACTTGCGTAATTGCAGCACATACAGCTAGTTACCTGCTGATTTTTTTTTCTGCTTCGTTTTGTCATGAAGAGTTCTACTTTTATGAAGTTTTGATGAGACGCACCCAAACGTTTCAAAATTCAAAATTATTTTGTAATGGTTGTAATCGACAACGGTGGAGGTCGGTTTTCAAACACATTAACGAATAAATTGGTTATGTCAGGATAAGAATTTGCCAAATAATGCTATTTTACAACTTTTCTGGAATTCAATAAACATCTATTTTTTGAAAAAATCAATTAAAAAACTTAGTAACAACGATAACACAATTAACAAAATCAAACTGTCAAAATTTTCAGATTGACATATCTTTATGACATTATTCTTTTTAATTTAGTCAAGAGTACCTACTAGTTTTGTAATTGTAATTCATGTTAAAATAGCAAGTTTGCGTTACCTAGACTACGTAAGTAGTACGTAGAAGCTCCAGACAAGCTGTAGTTTGTTTATTTTTAGTGCTTTTATTGTTAACGATTGGTTCATAACCTTGGATACGTATACAACAATAGCGGCTATGTTCCTAGTAGCCTAAGACAAACTGTATGAGACCTCGTTTATGAGATCAGCCCATTAGGTACGGTAGGATTTGAACTTTGCGCCATTTAAGAGGAATCATTTCTTATCGGATATTCGTAAGCTGATTAAGAAATTTGTTACTAAACGAATAATGTCTTCGAATTTTTTCATTTCTAGATTGTTCGATCTATGTATGTAATAAAGTTCTACCTTAGAATAAGAGCACTGTACTAACATTTATTATTACATATTGACCATCTTGAAATGGCGCCCTCCATGATCAGGCGTCTTTGTGGAGGGCACATCCTGCACACCCGCACGAGGCGACCCATTGGCAATTAACAGAAATAAAAATTCTGGTTATATTATAGACCCAACCATACGCTTTGATTAGTGTTTATGATTTTTCTATAATTAAGTTTTATAAGACAAAGTTCAATGTTAAAAACATTAAAGTTACTGGTCTCTTTTTTGGTTCTTGTGGCACACTTATTGCGAATTTATAGATTTTTGGAAACAATTTGACGTTTCAAAACCAATATAGTAATTACAGTTCTAAACAGTTTGTGTTATATCCTTGGAAATTATTTGTAAAGTTAATAGTTTCCATTGTTTATTATTTGTATTGCTAAAATGTAAAGAAATTATTGTTATGTCATATAGTGCAAACGCCGGCTATGAAACGCTTTACATAAAAAGTCTCTGTACATCTGAAGCCAAAATCCTCGAATAAGTCATCCTTATTTCCCAATGAGGCATCTATTCGAATGATTTTCATTTTTTCTTTACCTCACCCTTACCCCCTCGATGACATTTCCATTATTGAAGAAGCCTCTGAAATCCTAAAACAGCTACTGTCTTGTACACACAAATAATAAGAAAGGCCTAATTGAATCAAATAGACAGATCGATTTAGGTTCGAGAAGTTCGATACATTTAAAGCCTCTCATTCAAACAGGTCTACCATAATGGTCTATTTCTCTATTTAAACTCTATCAAAAAGCAATTGTGTAATTGTAAGATGTATTAATTATTGTGGAAGAAAATAATAATTTCATTAATTACTTGAAATTTGCAGCCTTTGTGCGACCTAATTATTGTAATATCTAAAATATCCTTTGTGAAGCAATAACTGCGTGACAGATCAATATGGTATTTTTCTTCTGTTTCAGTACATCGATGTAACTGTAAATGGGAATATCATACTACTGGTACACGATAATTTTCCGTTTTCACCATTGATAAAGGCTTGCTCATCTATTCTCTCAATAAAATAAAAGCAATCGTTAAATTTATTAAATCATCGACGTCACTATTGAGTTTTTGTAAGCATCGTGGGTACCAAATTACTAAAGTGTATTTGTAGTGGATATAGAGATTGAATTCACGTATATCACATAAGCACACCGAGTCACACACTGGGCTATTCATTCGTATTAAATAAAGGACTGTACTAGTTGGTTTACTTTCCTTCAGAAATAACATAATTTTAAACAAAACGCGGTATAATGAATTAATTGATAGGATTAGATTAATTATTCTTTCTAGCCCCTCCATTTGTACCCATTTTAATGCAAGGTTTATAACTTATCTACTGAAAAATCATACTAAAGGGTTTTCCAATAAGAGGTGTTATTTTGAATAGCCCGCTATTTCGGTAGATGTCACTTTTGAAGCTATCATTTTTT
>VTPC01001260.1:0-47900 GCA_011009095.1 Ignelater luminosus
ATGGATCATTACCGAAAGCACTTTCATCGGCATTGAATACGAAGGTAGGATTGTTAATCTTCTTTTCACTGACAATATTCTTCAATTGTTCGTAGAAATTATATATTATATCTGGCTTCGTTTGTTTTTTTCTTGCTATTTGCAGATGCTCGGGCTTATTAAATGATAAACCTTTATGACGACTCATAAAGTTACAATACCAGTCTAAGCCGGGGCGGCCATTCTTAAATGGGGTTTCGCAATTATTTTCGACAACATATGTTCTAATTACATCCCGTAACTCTTCTTTGTTGCAAGGATATCCCATCCAAGCACGTGCTTTCAGACACTCTGCAATCTGATTTTCTACAATGGCACTTAATGCAGTAGGGCGTCTACCTCTCATCTTATTTTCTGGTATGTTTCTGCCTTTGATTCTATGATAGATAACTGCCACAAGCACATTATATTGCTGTGAAACTTGACGGTAAGTGCTGTTACGGTTTTTTACATCACTTACTGCTCTTACCAGATCATTTCTTAGGTATCTCTCTTCTGTTTTCTTCTTAATATATTTTCTAGGCATTTTTTATTTTTCTGAAAAAATATGTTTATAAGTCACTATTTACAAATACCCCAGACTACCGTTTACAATTTCTCCATTCGTATATTTTGAAGGGGTAATCGTAAACGCTGTTTGCTTCTTCTAGTCTGTATGCAACTGAAACGCGTTTATTTACATACATACCCACATAAGCAACAACAAACTTACCGTCCAGTCCCTTGGAATTCCAGTATAAATTAATGCTACTGAAGTAAATCACAAACTTCAAAACACCACATGCAGCTTTTGTTATATGTTTACGCTGCGTTGACGCCAATGAACTAAAGTATTCTGTTCGGCAACAGTCATGAATCTGTCAGCTGGCGTAAATGCGCGAAAATCTTATATTATAAATTTTAAATAATCTACAGACCTATTTCCAATTATCACTAGTTTATATTTACCCTACTTGACCCTAATATTCATATTAATATTTTAATATTTTGACTTTATGTGAGTCTTATTTAAACTGCGTTATGGTGCTACCGAGACTTAACAGTTAGTGATCTGCTGCCTTAAGTAACCATCTGAAAAACTGAAAATAATCAAAACAGTTCAAAGATTTCCGAGGGGTCTGCTACAGTTTATACCATCAACACTTCCGTTTTCGAGAGCACGGAGACATCGGATAACCGTAGTATCGTCACTCACAAGCATCCAACCACACGGTTGTCTGCAGTTCTCTCATTTGACATCATGGTTCATCAGATTTCTGTTATAATTATTATTGGTGGTAAAAGGTAAGAATTTTTTGAAATGGAACTTATAGTCGATTTATCTTAGTTACCTTCAGAATTGCATGAAAACATGTTATTTATCAAAATGCCAAGAATTCTTTAGGTAAGCTGGACACGTCGAATCATAAGTTTCTCTTTCTTTTTGTTCTGACATTATATGCTTCAGCTATAGAACACACTCTGTATAACAAAAAATGGTTTTAGATACCCGCTACGACTTTTTCTAAAAACAATTTTTGATATTTTGATAAACAAATTTGATTCTTACTATCCCTAATTCTTTTGTTATTACTTTGTTAGTCCTGCAATTTCAAGTTTAGCTCGTTGGTGTTGGCCCTTCATCGACTGCGTTTTGATTGTTTCGAATACGTTTTGGTCGGTTTCTTGTTGGCCTTTCGTCTCTAGCTGCTGTTGCTTTGTTTCCATTACTTGCCCTTCGTTATCTAGTTTTTGACTTTTATCAACTTGGTTGCTTTGGTTCTTTCCTTATTTCTCTTATTACTTCATTTCTTATTACAATGAGCTCCATACCTGTTAGATGCGTTTTTATGTTTCCACTGTTCTAGGTTTTTTCTGTTACATTTATTTCTGGGTGCATTTTTGCAGAGTACTTTTAGTATTCTTTGTTGGTATTCTCCTTACCATTCCTTTAAATTGTTTCGTTACTGTACCAAGTATACCTGGATACGTTCTGGAACAATATTTGCTCTTTCACCTCCGTTGGCTTCTTTAGATTGAATACGAAGAAGGCATTGGCATATTATTGTTATTATTGCATTTTGAATTAAATAAGAATTTTTGTAATATGTATAACCAAATCGAGATTTAGTAAGCAAATTTCATCAAAAATGCGCCTCACTGAGGAACATCTACATAAATTACAAGTTTAGATACAAGAATGTTTTTTATGTATGAAACCGTTCTAGAAAGTGATATTTGAATGCTATAGTACAGTAGACCTATGAATTTGGTTTAAGATTGGCCATGGTATGGAGTGGTATGGATACCACTGCGACTTACTCTTACAACATTCTGTCAAGCTCAAAACATAAGCTGACTCTCGGTTAGTTTTGGTTTAAATTCAATAGAACGCTATTGAAGTGTGCTTTGCTGGAATTTTAAAGTTTTGAAATTTATAAAAACCACCTTGATCTCCAATACGCCGCCGCCTATAAAGGAGTAAGGAAATCTTCTTCAAGCACCCAGCTAAAGTTGATCAGAAACAAGCCATGTATTTGCAAAACAGTCATGTATGTTCGCATGAGCCTGGTATCCTATTAGACCCGATTTCAATTATTTTTATGTCAACAGCAAGTTTTGTTTTTTACTTGTACACGTTCACTGCCAAGTGAAAAATCAAGTAATTACGCGCGTACTCCACTGAATTCGATTCTGTTCGACGCACATTGACTGTAGTATCTGACCCGTTTCTGTCGGACACTATACAGCTAATAACAAAAATCGAAAAAAAAAATAGTTGATGGTGCTGACCCTTTTAAAGAGATTGGGATCGCAGCCGATCCCCAGAATGGAAAGTATTTTGAATATGCAAATAAGTTAGTTTACTAATTTTCCCCTTTCAGAAAGAATTAGAATTTTTCTTTAAATCTTGTTAATATTAACTATCAAACTTTACATACACAGCTGCTCAATAATGTTGAGTTTACTACAGGTAAATCTCTTTCTTAATACATAACTACAAAACCGTTTTAAATCTCGTTTTTGACTAAATTGTGTATATTCCAAATCTTCCTTTAAACATTCTCTAGAAAACTTAATAATAGTAAGGAAACTAAGCAAACACAAACCTTATTTAATTTCGTACTTCAATAACAATGTAGAAATTAATTATGTTCCCTGTTCTCATTATACGTTACTCTAATAATAAGAGCTAATTCTTTGTTGTTTGTTACATTAAATATGAATACATATTGTAATAGAATAAAGCATGAGATTTTAAGTTAACCAGTGCAGCTGATGTTGTTGCAGTTATTCATTTTCAACCGACGGTTACTTTCAATTTCGATAGTCAGCTATTAAATATTTTATGGCAGATGAAAGCGTTCTCCCATGTTCAACAAAAGTGAATCCGCACGTGCTACTAGATACACGAGAAGTGTTTCCCGCATATAATTAGTTCTGGTCCGTCACCAACGTTAATTCATGGGCTGCAGCCAAGGACATAAAGTCGCTGACACTATGGTCACACCGTGACTACTAAAAAAGGTTAACAAAATATCGAAGATCATGTATACAGCAGATATCGTTAAAAGGTTGTGAAGATATTCATGTCGCGTAATACAACAGCTTTAAGATTTGTTTATATGCGACAACGTTTTACACCATATGCGGCATGTAAATTAATTGTATCCGAGCTGTCGAGTCTGTCTTGTTCGCTTATCCGTTCCATTTCCTTTCTTCATATAAGTAAATAAGTAGGGGGTAATATTACATGATTTCTTTTATTTTCAGCCGAGATAAGTTTAAATAGTTTATCGTGCGAATGCCTGTTTGGATTATTACACCGGTTTCTGTAAATTATAGAGCTGTTTGAGGTAGTCGAACAATGGTGTGCTGGTAATGTTTACAAAGTGTTACTGTTTATTCTAAACTGCTACTGAAGTGTACAGGTAATTACCGAGAGGTTTCATTGCATCAATATTTGCCAACACCAAGACAAAATCCATGTTAGTAGCACAAACACAAATAGAATACTGGACCGATATCGTTGAATGAATCAATATATCTTTAACAAGAAACTACTTCATCAGTTATATAATTAAAAGCTGTTACTTCATCAATGATTAATAATAATTTATTACACCTGAGACGTTATACTATTATTAATTACCACTTAAAAAGCAAATTGAAAATTTTTATAACTTCAGAACAAAAAAAAACTGAAGTTTTAATATACCGATCAGCAGATAATTGCAAAAATCCATTTGCGTGAAGTTCTTGCAAATACTACTATCCCACTAGACAACATTACTGTTTGTATTGTAACTAACTATTGACACATTTCTCAAAGTCGTAAAACCGTAAAATAATTAATTTATCCTGTCATGTATATTTAATGTAATCAATGTTAGTGTAATTATAAGCTGTTCCAGATTTTGTAAAACTTCCTGCTAAGTTTGAATAAATTAGAATAAAATAACCACAAAAGCTTAAGATTTTCAGTTTAATATCTAAGTTATAGAAAATTCAGTTAAACATAGAATCTATTAGTTTTTTACACAAGCATTATATTTTTATTACTTTATGGAAGTAAGCATTTCCTTCTGCATTCTAGTATCTGTCTTATGCAGATTTTAATAAAAATTAAAAACCTATTAAAAATTAAGATTTTAAATGGAAAGATTACCAAAACCATCAAGAAATTAATTACAAAAATGTAACTCAACATCATTCTCAACTTTATTCTGTGTTCCTAGATGTATTTAACTTTACAGGATTACGTTTTCGTTTTTTACGTAAAAGGCCTTTTTGCAACACTTTAACAACTGGATTACATTAAGTTCTGTACATGTAAATTTAAATCCAAATGTACTAACGGATTATTTTTGCCTGCTGAGAAAATACTAATCCATGTGATAGTCATGTTTATTAATTTAGATTAAGGTTAAATGAATGTGTGAATTTATGAAGACATAAAAGATCAATCTATTAATCCATTAAATATTATTTCCTTATACGCATAACGGGTAACGTACACATTTTATCATAAATAATGTGAACGGTATTCAATTAATACTACAGAATTTCTCAAGTTTCCACTCATTCTCAGCTACTGTGTTTATATTGTTCTTGTGTAGAACAACAACCAAGAGAAGACCTCACAATTTAATAAAGCCTTCAAACCACAAGAAGCTTAAATGTTTCTTATTAATATTATAAGATATTTTACCCATCAAAAACCGATTTACTCCAATTTATTTTGGCCTACCCCACTGATTTAATTTCTACCTGTTGAGTTTCGTAACCCACTTATTATATCCCGTATCATATTTAGGGAATCAAGTGCTATACGAATAAAAAAATAAGGCCTGATTGATGAAAAACACATTTAGAAAATTGAAATTATCTCAAAAGCTCAGAGCTCAGTAAGGAGAATAACAATAATGCACGATATGAAAAATTTTGTAAAAAAGAGATTTAACAGTATGCGTTGCATCGGAAAATGGATAACTTCATAACGTGATAGGAACCTTACAACAATTACACAAATATATAAGAGTCCATCTTAATATGTCAAGTACCGCCCGAGAAAATCCAATATTTAAACGATGAGTTGGCAAAATTGCAGAAAATTCAGTTCCATTTAACAAAAGTTAAACCAATACATCTTTTTTTCGTAAGATTGACACAAGCTATTCACTTTTTTCAGTAGAGCAACTTAAGTGTCTTTTAAATCTCTACCCATAACAAGGACTCCAATCATAAAAAGTACAACAACAGCTAAATGATGCAATTGAAGCGATTGAAAGTGAAAAGATGAGTTTGAATGCTGCGTGTAAACATTTTGGCGTTCCAAAAGTCACTCTTATTAGAAGAAGACGAACCGGTCATCTTGCCAAAATAGATTCGCTTGGGCCAGCGTGCACGCTGGGGGAGGAAAATGAAAGGAAAATGGTGAAACAGAAAGAAATTGCAGAAACATGGTTTTTCTCCTTCCAGAGATTCTGTAAGGCATATGGCATATGCCTTGGAAGAACAAATGAATATTAAGCATCGTTTTAACAACGAAACGAAAAAGGCAGGTTACGATTGACTGCAGTTGTTTCTGTCTCGACACCCGGATTTGAGTATTAGAAAGTCAGAAGGTGTGTCGCCAGCTAGAGCGTCGGCAATGAACAAGGAAGTAGTAAATCAATACTTCAATTTATTAGAAGAAATCTTAGGCACACATAATTTATTTGAGAAACCTGGCAGCATATTCAACGTACATGAAACAGGCCTACAAACACTAAACCTGGTCAGGTCATAAAAGGTTCTAAAAACGTGCCTGTTCTTGCCTAAGGGGAAAAGGGCGAAACAATCAGTGTCATAACGTGCTGCAGTGGGGAAGGAGTATTCCTTCAACCCTTTTGTATTTTTAAGAGCAAAAAATAAAAAAATAGAGTGGTGCCAAGGAATGCCCTCTGGATCAGTAATTCATATGTCTGAGAAATCAGCTTACGTGAACACAGATATTTTCTTTGTGTGATTGAAAACCCATTTTGTCCCTCGCAAACAAGCTGGTAAAGTCCTAATGATTTTGGATACATCCCACTGCGGTCTAGTGGAGATGTTGGAATATGCAGATAATAATGACATAATCTTACCGTGCTTACCTACACATACCACGCATTTTATACAACCACTAGATCGGTCTGTGTTCAAGTCTCTTAAATCATTTTTTACTCTGCTTGCAACAACATTCTAAAAGCCAATCCTTCCATAACATTATCCCGTTTACAATTTGGTTCTTTATTATGCGAGGCTTGGACGAAAGCAGCAACGGTTAAAAATGCAACGTCTGATTTTAGTGCAACGAGAATCATTCCATTTAACCAAGAAGTAATACCGGATTACGCCTTCTTTAATACTGAAGAGAATACCCCTACTACACCTAACAGGAATAATTACACCCCGGACAGTATAAGCGAGCCTACTTATTCAAGATATTTGGATCCTGAGCCACAGCAAAATCCATCAGAATAATCAGAAAATGATTGAGAATTGACACCTGGAACATTGTTAAACAAAACTGCTCCAGTGCCGGTCAACCAGACACAAGTTGACAAAGTTCGAAAAGGAGGTAGACAATTTGCTAAACTTCTTACATCACCTGAACGTATTGAGAAAAGAAAAACTATGGTTAAAGTTCATAAAAGCAGAGGATTTTGAAGCCAGATACACAAAATCACCAAAACGGTAAAAGAAAAGCTAAAACGAAACAAGCTAAGTGCTCTACTGCTTCGTCGTCTGACGACGAAGATGATATTTACTGTTTAGTTTGTGTTGGTTCATATAAATCAAGCAAAAGTGACTTGCTACGGTGTAGGGTGTGTAAAAATTGGGTACACGCATTTTGTGCAAAAAATGATCCTCTGTATGTTTGCACCAACTATAATACAGATGATTCAGAATGACAGACTGTCTTTTTCTTGGTGTTATTATTGTTTTCATTTTTTTTAAATTCCTTTAAAGATTATTGTATTTTATGCTTTTTAAGATAATATTTTTAGTAGTCTTACTGTATGTTCAAAATACAAAGAATGTTACTTTTATTTGTTTCTAAATGAAAATATATTTATATCCTAGGTCGTACATGTTAAAAGAGGTTTTGTTTTTATGCTACATAAATACAGTAATGCAATAATAAATATTTTCATAAATCTACACTTCAATTTCTTATCGGTTCATCTCTCCCAGATGGTTCATCTTCCCCAACTAACAGTTTGGATGAGATGAACCTACCCCGTCCATTTTAAATCTATGCCTCGTTCTATTAAAAAGCTCTATATAACTAAAATGAATAGCTGTATCAGTTAGGTTATTGTGATATTTTTTGCTATTTAGAAAAAGGTGGCATTCTCACATTCTCTCCATACCCTTCACATACATGTGAAAACCAATCCAAATAAGAGCAGTCACTCCTTTTACCTAGAGAAGAGCCTAGTTCATTGCTCAAAGAAGAAATTAATAAAATAAAGAAGAAATACAGAAAACAAATGGAACTTGACACAGTAGCCTCCTATCTAACTATACTAACTATATTTGCTCTACTACCAATGCTGCATCCTCTTCAATTCTGTATTAATTCACTCATCAAGAAACTCAGCGTTTTTGAGAAAACAGGGATACACTGCAATAAGTGCCCGGAAACGATGTTTATGACTATTTACAAGAGAATGCTAAACCTTTTCAATTTTGATTTATTTGAAACAATACTAATTCACAGTTTCCTTATTAACGGGTCAATACTAATAATCGTTTTCCACATAATACGTATTTGCTAAAATTCCAGTTTTAGCCTTAATAGTAAATCTACCATGGTGTGCAGTCTTAGAAATTTCGTTTAACAATTGCAAGTTTTCGTGATTCGGGACAATGAAAATGTAGGTACATATATCTTGATATAACAGAAGTCAGATTCAAGATTGGATGAACGCTTTAATGTTTTTTTTCCAATTTTAATTTAGTTAGGTGTTTTTTATGATTATTAATAAAAAAACAAATAATATGTTCATCAATGTGACCAGTAGTTAGATTAAGAGTCATACTCGCCCCATATCAAATGATCCAATTTTGAAAAAAGATTTCTCTCAGATATTTTAATTTTCTTAAACTTTTAGGACAAGATTGGAAATCTAAATTTAATAAAATGTCAAAGAGTTTTCTGCTGTCGAAGAAACAGATTCTCTGTCAGGTAATTCATTCTTTGACTTAAACACTTCCATAGGCTATTTGGAACAGGTTCTTGCTTGTATAGAGAAATAAATCACATACTGTAAAAAATCAGATAAATACTGACTGGAGGTACTGTAAAAGAAGACTTGAAAAAGTGTCTGACGAACTTTAGGGTAAGAATGTCATAATCATGATCAAAATGAAGTAAGTATTACGATGTTTTTTATTAGTATTATCATTAATTTGCTTGTATACATTTCTGTTATAATGGAAAGGTAAATATATTGGACATGAGAGTGCATGTACCTAATACATAGTTGATGAGGTTTATTTTTATTCTACATTACGGCCATAATACAATATCGGCATTGCTTTCCATTGTATAAAAATTTAAAGAACCAAATAGAACGTAGTCATAACTTTGATTATTATTGATTGAATCTAAAAATGATTAATTTTTTAAGACGCCAAAATGTTTTGGAAGCCCGAGTGATACGATTCAATCAGATCTCAACCAGAAAATGTGAATAAATGAAAACAATATATGCAAGAGCCCCAGAGATAAATTTTAAGTATTAATTCACAATTTCGAAGGTATTCTAATGTAAAAAATTGTCGAGTAACGTTAAAAGTCATGTAACTAAGAAAGTAAAAAAGGCAAAAATTTTGAAAACTGAAATTTGAAGTTCTAATTATCTTTAAAAGCGTTAAGGAATGAACAAGGCTGGAAAGAAAAAAATATAAGAAGTAATAGTTACTTACTATACTATAGTAAGGTAAATACAAGAAGCCTGTATGGAACATAGAATAGGTCTCTCTATCGTTTTTAATGATTTTACCAAAGCATGCGATAAGATAAAACGGGACCAAATGTACAGCATACTTTGAGAATTTAACATTCCTCTTAAACTAATTAAACTGGTTAAGATGACACTAAACAGTACCCAATATAAGGTAAGAGTAAATGGAACATTAACAGACAGCTTCCCAGTGAATAGAGGTTTACGACAAGGCGACCCACTATCAACAGTTTTATTCAATTTCGTTCTAGAGAAGGTGATAAGAGAAAGCAGAGTACAAACAGAGAAAACAATTTACAACAGGAGTCATCAGTGTATTGCATACGCTGACGATGTGGCTGTATTAGCAAGAACAAAAAATGAACTTACCGGGGCTACAAGAAACTTACAAAGAGCAGGTATGAAGGTGGGTTTAAAAATGAACAGCAACAAAACAAAATATATGGAGATGGGAACAACATGAAGAAGAGGAAGAAGTGATAAAATAGTGTTAGACGCAGATCGAGACCTAGAAAAAATGGAAATCCTTCGAGTGGACAAATACAAATACTTGCAATCCATTATTTATGAAACAGGGGGAAATGAAGAAGAGATTAAAGAAAGAATTAGAAAAGGCTCCGCATGTGCAAGTGCTCTGATAAAAACGCTAAGATCCAAAATAGTGTCGAGGAAAGCAAAATTAAGGATTTACAAAACAGTGATAAGACCTACAGTGTTGTTCGCGAGTGAAACGTGGGTGATAACAAAAAAGATGGAGATCAAGTTGCAAGTTTGAGAACGAGGAATGTTAAGAAGGATTTTTGGTGAGAAGAAGATAGAGGGTGGGTGGCAGAGGAGGACAAATAAAGAGATCTACGAACTCTTTAAAGAGCCTAAAATAACATCAGCTATCAAAGCACAAAGGATACGATGGTTAAGACATATTCGGAGAAGAGAAGATGGCAGGGTGGTGAAGAATGTGCTAAAAACAAATTCACTAGATAATAGAGGAAGAAGTAGACCAAGAATTAAATGGTTCAAACAAGTGGAAGAAGATCTAGAAAAAATGGATGTCCAAAGGTGGCGTCAAAAAGCAATGGAGAGAAAAGAATGAAAGTACATAGTCCAACAAGCCTTGTGCCATTAGGCCTGTTGTGCTCTATATATAATAAGGTAGTTACTTAGTTAATTATTATTCTTAGATTTGTTAAAACAAGAAAACATTATTTAGAATACTGAAAATAATTCACGCCAGACAATTTAAAATACAGCGTGCCGAATTTAAGGCGCTAAAAGTAGGTAGGCAACGCGTTTTGGATATTATGGTTATCTTCGATTGGAGAATACAGTTTCCAACTTTTAAAAGAAAAAACAGAAAATCCAAGAATTATTAGAATACATTGCTTGTCATTTCGACGAGAATATTTCTTCATATTTAGTAATTATCTAACCTTACATTACCTGTAATGATATGTAGGTTTGATTTTTAGTTATTTAAAGAAATTTAGTAAACAAAGTTACGTATTAGATACGGTCATCTGCTATATGTGTTGTCTACCTACATGTTAGCGGAATAAATTGAGCATACTGTATGTAAAATAGAAGGTAACAATAAGAATCCTACCTTAGTAGTGTAAAACACTTCAGGAAACCACCATGTAGTCCCTAAACGAGTTTCCACGTTCTACTAAAGGTCGCTCAAACCATTTCGCTTTAGGACACTTACAACACAAGCTAACCTCAACACCAAGTGCATTTCATTAGCTACTCTCATTGTCTATGTTGTCGAAGATATTGTTATACATAATGTAATTTTGATAACGATTTATAAACTGTTTTTCTAAATCCTTCTAGAAATTTTTAAATGAGAATTCAATTTGATTTTAACAATTTTGTTTGTACTGTATACGAGATTCTTCACCGTATAGTATTATCAGTTGCACTTTATCTTATTCGTACATTAAAAAACGAAACTTCAACATAACTTATTATAAATAATAATCGTTCTTTGTTCAAAGGAACATACACTTTGAAGACATTTAACTATGCATCGATGAACTAATTTATTAAATACACTTTTAAACCCATTTGAGAAACCAATACTAAAATGCCACAGTTTCGTTTTCGGCAGAAATAATAGGAAAAACTATAAAAAGTGTAGCGATAACGTGTGTAAAAAAACTGCACTTGCCGGTAGAGTTTCTAAATATCTATTTTAGGTAACCAACTTCAACAATAAATACACAATTGTTGTTGTTATTGATTTAGTTTTTCTCTTAGATTTTGCGCATCTTATTCCTCCCTTGTTTACTAATTAACAATAAAGCTTTACTGAACTGTACAGCGTGTCCACGAATTCACTGCGCGATATGTGTAAATGACAAAAAAATTCGATTAATACCACACTTTCGGTCCCTTCAATCCCTGCTTGGCCTAAAAGAAGTTTTGAGGGTAATTTAATTTTTTTTAATGTAGGAGGTGCAAAAATTGACACCGTTGCAGGTAAAAGAGTGTTTTGTGTGATAGAAAAAATTTTATAAAGGAATGTTGTTCAGAACAAAGAAATATGCTGAAAAATGCTTATCAAGTTTTCCTTAGTTTATTGCGAAAGAAAAACACGTAATAGCCGCTAAACTCTACACATTTTTATATTTTTTTTTCTAAATTTACCAATACCATTTGCATAATAGCAAAATTAAATTGAAATATAATAATTCGTAGAGCATTGTCACCGTACTGACCAGCCTTCAATTGTTTTGGTGCCGTTATCTACATCGATGCCGGTGTTTGTAGCTGATAGTGGTCTCCTTATTTACACTCTGCTTTCTTGTTATAATTTTAAGCGAAATTCCATAGATGTAGAATCGAGGATCACAACGATTACTCGGTCGTAACATTTTAGTAACTACGAATGCGTAGGTTCAGTATTTGCCCCTTTCTGTTTAAGAGCTTATAGTAAACTAATCATCAATGTTCATTTGTTTGTGTTAAACTAAATCATTAACGTTTAGGTTATATTTACTTAACACACAGATCGTACGAAAAAAAAGCTTAACAAACTTATACTTTTCCGTTTCCCTGGTTTTCAAATTTCAAGGAAACTGAAGAACCCAAAAAGATATTAACATCTTATTTTCCAGATTTTCTAGTTTATTCTTGTTAAACTACAACAGCTTTTCAGTATTCAAACAGTAGGCTGCAGATTCCTAGAGCTCTTCTTGGCAATTATCTTGTTATTTAATAAATCACGACCTCCCAGAGCTATGTTAGCCGCCGTGCCGCTACATCTGGTACCCAGGCGATTAGACAAAAAATAAGTCACTATGATTTCATGTTGAGATGATCATGTAAAATGTTCAACCTGGATATCCCTAAGGAGAAACAAGTTCAAAGAAAGAGCCAACTAGACTTACCAGATTTTGACTTGCTCAATTAGTCAATCAGTAGAACGGTATAGGAATAAGACCTAAATCAGGTTCTTCAGCATCATTCTGACAAATAAATACTGATAAGTGTTTCTTACATCAAAAAGTTTCTCAGAGATGATCTTCCAAAATCTGAGGGGATTAGGCTTAATTCGAGGAGTGCCACTCTAGAAGATAAAAATCTTTGGAATAGTCACCAATTTTTTTCTCCACACTAAAAAAATCAAAAACTCCCGAAATCAGAAAAGATCATTTTAGATTTTAATTACTGGCATTTTTTGCCCCGTCTGCTATACGATAATATCGGAATCTAGTAAAAGAATGTAAAGCAAACATAAATATGATACACGATGAGTCGTTAAGATTACTTAATAATCCTTTAGCTAAGTACTAGGTTGATAAAAGATTAAGCCGAAGAGATTATTTTAAACTATTAAATATGTAGTTTGTTCAAATATAATACTTCTAGTAATAATGCTAATGTGTTCTGGAATAATTAACTTTAGGTGTTCTAAGTCTTAATTTCCTGTTAGTTAGATAAAGAATAGTTTCATAAAACCGCAATTCTATGAAAGCTTTTAACTTAAATCTATTATTACAAGTAAAATGCTAGTGATGCTATTCGTTAGCGTATAATGTCTGCCGGGCTTCAAGACGTATTATCTGTTATTACACGGTACGTTAATTGATAAATCTTCAAAGGAAAGTTATGTTAAAAAGATAAATAAGAATTTATCTTAGTTCATTATTAATTTACACGACATAATTAAACTAGACTTCGTTAAAAACACTTTCTTGATATTTCAAGGGCTTATACTAAAAGTTAAATCCCATCAGCTGCTTAGATTAGGTACTTAAGTCTATCGCTTGGAGATCTGCAGAATAATTAAGCTATTCAATTAAGATGCGAGAAAGTTCACAAAAAGCACAGCACGAAGCTCTTTACTTTAGGTAACAAACTGAACCCTTCTCTCCTTCGCCGAAGGGATCCCGCAATGGGATAAAACGATGACGAGTGATTTGTGAAGACGCCCGCTTGTCAAACATGCCATCGACTAACGCATAGATACTTTCAGCAAATGGATTCTTAGTCCATGAAGGCACGACGTCTTCCGACATGTTTTGCACGATGTCGCTTGTCGAGTTCGTAGTATTCGTGGGCGAGCGGAACGCGAAGGCAGAAAGGACAAATGCTGGTTATTGATACTGTCATTTACAAATGTACATTTGATCAGATAAAATCCTGAAGCCCCATAATAAGAGAAATTCTTAGTTCGACTCGCGAAGTGGATATTCCACGCAAAGGATTGCAAATTCAATTCTTTTCTTTTCTCATCTGATCAATTGTACAACTTTTACAAGACGCACAAAATATGTAAGCACTGGTAAGTGAATGTCTTATACATTTATCGTCGAAGATCAAACAAACAGAAATTTATAGACGACGAATTAAGCATATCGCGTGTGTTATTTAAACAATTACAATTATCGTTAGTTAAAGCGTTTGCAAGCTAAGGTATAATTGTTAACGTACGTACTAGAATTGCTTGAAATCGCCAAAAGTTAAATTCCTGAAAATGTGACTGTTATTCTAATTATGTAGGTAGCCCAGTTTGATGGCCTGGGCAAGCTTACGATGTTAATCCCTTTTGGGCATTAAGTGAAGTTAACGTAATTAAACGCGAAACGCGAACACATCAATGTCTACCTAACCTAGGCCTTTTTACATTGATCGCAAATTAATTTAGAAGCGCTCCTCAAACAAAATATGTTCGTTCTGAAAAAAAAATAATCAACCATTTTTAATAGAATACGACGCCAATTACTGCAAAACACGAAAAGCCGAACAAGAAAATCCTACTTCAATTAAAAATTGCAAATACGAAAAAAATACAATTTATTCCATTTTCATAATTTTAATTGTTGTTTTTCAGGACAATAAGAAGAGATTATTATACATCTAATGTATAACAGACTCATTAAGCATTTTTATATTACGAAGCAAAGAGATGGTTCGTAGAAAAACAATAACTCCGTATTGATTCATTTTTAATAAAACCCAACCATTTGTAATAAAAACTCAGTGGAGCCTGGAGTCAAGAAGAAATTTTTCAGATCTAGGATCAAATTGACGGAGTCCTATGACCTTGACCATATTAGATAAAAAAAAAAGAAAGCAATAAGACAGGACAGCGATAGGAACTCCTAGCAAAGACATGGTCGCTGACAACTTAAAGACATAAGAGCACTTGAGTGTATTAAAACATGAGAAACAAACAACTATTGAGCAGAATCAAGATCAGATTTAAACAGCAATTAACGTAACAAGAGCCTAGGCAAGGTGTTCTGACCTTCAGTAGAGACTTTTAAAGCCTTACAATCTAACTTCTTAATTTGAAAACAAGCAGGTTTGGGATAAACTGAAACCTTTGAATTACTAATAAGTTGATTGGTAAATAGTCACAGAAAGGGCCTAACAAACTTTTTGCTAATCCCGTCATCTGGATAACAACCTTCACAACCACCTACAATATCTTCCCCTACTCTCTGTCCAAACCTACCAAACTCTCTTATGATAGGATATCGGGCAAAATGAATATTGCCTTGATAGAGCAACGGCCTAGAAAATCTTCAATCTCAACATTTCTCTCAGATAGTGGAAAGACGTTTCTTTGTATTTACCACATCTAAGGCCTGTTTGGTCATTCTCCACATCTAGTAATGACAGGTATCTTCTTAGAGCGCTGTGGCGTGTCAGGACACCTATTAGAAGACGTAGGGCTCTTCTTTCCTCAATAGTCAGTTTAGCTCAGACAAATTAAACTCGACTGTTTAGTGGCATCCCCTGCTCCTTATCTAATTCGTCTTTTGAGACCCGTGAGCCCACACATTATTAGCTGACGTGATCTGTTGTCTCGAAATCTCCTAAAATGGTTCTGGATCCCGACAAGTTTTCTCGATTCTGCGCCTGGCGAGTTCATCCGCCTTCTCATTGCCGTGGATCTCACTGGGATCGACGGGAACGATGAAACTAACTTCCTTTGTCATTATAAGCCCGTCAAAAGCTGCTGGGTACTGTTGAAAAAGAATAGACTGCCTTACTGTCAGAAGAAATGTAGAATGTGTTGCTTTGTTCTTCTGGCTTGTCTGTACTTAGAAAGCAAATATTCAAATTTCTATAGCGCCCAGAGTGAATTTACAGTTACATTCATAATAAATTAACATTTTAGTAAAATAAATTATTTCAGTGTCGACAAAGCTAGGAATGTGAGAGAGAAGTAACAAGCATACGTGAAATGTTCACCGCGTTTATGGAGACTACACCACATAGCTGTTTAGAAGTGGATCATATGATTTCAGGAAGGCAGAGAAGATGATGCACGTTCGACCACTGGTTTGATCGTCGTATAACAAACAAGGGTTGCGCTAAATCTGTTCCCAAACTTCTGACTGTTGAACAAAGGTTGCGTAGCGTAGCTTGCTGTAATGATGGACTAAGCAATGAAACTGATATTCTTTAAAGGGTAATTACAGCTAACGAATCATGAACTCATAAGTAAGATTTTGGAACTAAGCAACAAAGAGCCGAATGTAAAGAAGATGGCGAGTTGATACCTAAAACTGCTCCAAAGCTCGATCAATAATTAATTTCAAATTTATTGCTTTCATGGATATTCGTAGAATTGTGCATCATAAATTTGTTCATGCAGGGTTCAGCACTTTATAGTGTCAAGACGACTGAGGGGAAAAGTGAGACGGTGAGGACAGAATTGAGGAAAAGTAATCGGTCGCTTCGACATCGCGATAATGCATCTGTCCACCTTCTTTTGTATTTATCAAATTAACAAGGCCATGCGGGAAATTCATTATGATGATGTGAAGAGTATTCAAAGGGAATCGAGAAGGCCTGTTAGGAGAATACTCGTTGCCGCCTTTCAGCATTGTTTACAGCAGTGGAAGCAGCGGCGGATTCGTTCTCGAGTAAAATCCATTTTTGTATGTAAATCGGCGAAGAACTTTAGTCAAAGATGTATGACTAGTTTTCCACACACGAGGCTTGCTGGAAAGATTTCTGCAATCGGGTACTTCCAGTGGTGTCAGGTTGTGCCATTGTCAAATTCGAAAAATTTGTCACTTCTACATTATAATTCAGTTAACAGTTCGTGCCCAAGCTAACCAGAGGATATGTTCTGTGCTAACTAGTTCTGTTTACAGAGCGCTTTGAAAAAGTTATTTTGTGAAAAAATGTAACTCTCGCGTGAACATTTCCGAGTAATGAGTTTTTACGATTTTCGAAACAACTTAACACACAAACAATACATCGAACGCTTTAATGCGGGTTTTGGTCGAATAGAACTGTTTATAATTGGTTTGCTGAGTCCCAGCGTGAATATTCTTTTCTCAGTGATTCACGTTTGTTGTTGCCACTAATGTTAATGATGTGCGTGAAATGATTGAGCAAAATAGACATGTGACATACCGTGAAATAGGGGTCACCTTGGACATTGACATGAAAGCAATACACACGATTTTACGTAATCTTTTAAACGAATGGAAGCTTTGCAGTCGCTGGATTCCACATAGTTTGAGTGAAGCTCAAGAGAAGAATCGTGTGAATTGGTGCAAAGAAATTCTGAAGAAATTCAACCGGGATCGTTCAAATTTAGTGTTACCGATAACGAAAGTTGGATCTACCCATACGTGCCGGAAATTAAACAACAATCCACTGTTTGGATGTTTCGAGGTGAGTCGAAACCCACAAAAGTTGTTTGTTCACGCAGTGTTCCAAAGCAAATCATCGCTTGTTTCTTCCGTATTTCTGGACATCAGAAAAAAACAATCCAAATCAGCGCATCCTTCTTCACCATGACAATGAAAGTGCCCACAGAGCTTAACAAACTGTCGACTTTTTAGCCAGTGAAAAAGTAAAATTGATGTTGTATTGTCCGTATTCGCCTGATCTAGCACCAAATGGCTTCTTTCTGTTCCCGACAATCAAAAACAAGACGCGTGATAAGGATTAGTCTTTGCCTGAAGCAGCCGTTGAGGCATTTAGGCAACTGGTTTCTGAGGTACCAGCTTCAGATTGGAAAAAATGCTTCGAAAATTTTTTTGAGCGTATGCGAAAGTGTATTGATGCTAAGGGAGAATATTTTGAAAAACAATAAAGCCATTTACTAAATCGTATCTGTGCTTTTCTTAACCATTTGCAGAAATTTTTCTAGCAAGTCTCGTAATGAAATCAGAATACATTTTAAAACAATATAAACGAAAATAGTTTTGGATTCTGATTACCTGAGTAAAAGAAACAGGAAAGATCTTCAAGAGGCAAAACTTTCATAAAATGCGACCGGCAAAAGTACAAAATATTTATCTACAGGAATTAGGTATGAAGCTGAAATTTAAAATGGAACATTTAGGCAAACAAGCAAATGAATTAAATGAAATGAGCGGAACTAGTTATATAAAGGAGAAAGAGAAGAAGCCCAAAAACGATTTAAAGAAACAGATTTGAGTGAGAAATGGTAAACAATGCAAGCAAGAGAATACGCCATCTCTAAAAAATCGTCGTAGGTAAGAGTCTATAAGCTGTAAGAACACCCAATATAATAGTGAAAAGTTATTACTATAGAAATATATAGATGTTTTCTGCAAGGATTAAAACTTTTATCAAAACATAAATCTCACATTATAATTTTAGAAATTTTTGCATATTTACTAAAAAAAGAAATTAGAAGTAATAAATAAAACAATCTTAATCTATTATTATTATTATTGCATTTGTAATCTCATTTATAATAGATTTTACAATATTAATACATACTTATAAATATTTAAGTCACAGTCCATTCTTGGTGAGAAAATTCAAAAAAATTATATCTAAGGTATTCCGCATGATACTGCAAGTGCATCGAATTTGCATTAATTAATGTTTACCAAACATGTATGCAATTCTTTCGACGTTACATCTGTAGAAGGCGACACTATGGAGGAGGTATACCGTAGAGAATTACATTTACAACCATACTACGCAAACGGCAAAAAGGAAACGACAGCATCCTGATACAACGGCACGTTGATATTCCCCTTTTCTGTTATTATTACTATTATTATGATTATCATTATTACAATCTTTTGTTCCATTTAAAGTAGTCGAAAGAAATAAAAGCGGTACATCAGAATAATAAGGAAACAATCCCTTTCTCTTAAAAATGATGAAGGTTTTACATCTGAAATTAACATTTTCATGATGATGTAGTTAAAGAAGTTTTAATAAAAACACAATTTAAATCGTTTACATTTTCTATAGAGGTAAAAAATGGAAACATTTTTCAATCTCTCAATGGTTGCAATTCCAGCAGTTATAAACCGTAAGCCATACAAAGTCCATGCAAGATATTAAAATTGTGTCATAATTAAAATGAAAGCCTTTGAAAAAAACTAAATTAACTCATACACAGTTACAAGTTTATTAAGCATCAATCGCTATTTTAAAATAAGTGGAGATCATGTGTATATGTAAAAAAGTAGCTTTTGAAAAGAGAAGATTTATGATATACTAACGCCGCGCCGGGAATTCAGCTACTTGTGTGTTATAGCTTTTTGTATTTTAATTAATGTTATTATCTTTCATAATGTAGTTTTTCTTTAAAGTAACATTTCTTTTTTCATTGATTTAATATACATACTTACGTTACATCGCATTCCAAAACTTCCATTCAAGAAATATTGCCATTAACACATTGAACACAACATTTAGTATATCATGTAAAGACAAAAACGCCAGTAAGTCTTAACGTTAGCTATCTTTGTTGGTATAGACATTAAGTGACATTAAATCTTAAAAGAATTACAAAAAATAAATAAAATTAATTACATACAGTTAAAACTATAAAATTTCTGCGCCACGCAACTTAAGGTAATTTAGCATACTTTTACAATTTGACAGGTTTACAACTTTGAATAATGTTTTTTCTAGCAGGCATTCTTTGGGAAAAAAGTGCAACCAAGCACTTATGTTATAAAGAGTTTTACAACAATTATTCTTGATTGATACATATATAAAAAAAGAGATAAACGATCCTCTCAAAATTTAAGAATATTGAATTGACTTTTTATTATTAACTCCTATTTAGTTCGTGTAACTCTTCTGCTGTGTTAAAACAGAATACATCAGTGACGCCTCTCTTTAGGATTACTGAAAACGAAATCAACTAGACATCAACAATTATACAGGATTAACAGTTTCGAGAATTCATTCATTTAGAAACCTTTGGTTGATCAGAACTTGCTTTCAGATTTACATATAGATATAGAGAAGACTTTTTATCTACAAACATTACTTTGAATGTTATTGCTATGTTGGCTGTAATAAGAAATCTAGTTCTTCTGACCAAGTCTGAGCAGGGCTCACTGATGATAATAATCAAATCAATGTATCGATAGTGCTGTTTGATAAAAGTGTCTTTAGTGATACTGAATTCTTCAGACGGTTTTTGTAAGATCGAAAAGAATATGACATTGTTCATATTATGTTCAGTCTAAAGGGTTTTCCAATAAGAGGTGTTATTTTGAATAGCCCGCTATTTCGGTAGATGTCACTTTTGAAGCTATCATTTTTTGACATTTGACAAGTAGAAACTACGCCATTAATAAATATGGAACGATACACGCTTCAACAACGCATTGAAATTATTAAAATTCACTATAAAAATGGTGAAAATTTGGCAGAGACGGTTCGTAAAACTCGAACATTTTTGGGTCACCGTGAAGCACCTTGTCGGACCGCAATACAGAAATTGGTGAAAAAATTCGAGCTCTTGGGACAAGTTAGTGATGTGAAGAATAAAACCCGTGCACGTCGCTCAAGAACAGCCGAGAATATTGCTGTTGTAGCCGAAAGTGTTAAAGAAAACCCAGGTTTGTCCATTCCTCGTCGTTCTTTGGAATTAGCCATTCCACAAACGTCATTACACCGTATTTTGCATAAAGATTTGGGTCTTAAGGCTTATAAAGTCCAGTTAACACAAGAACTCAAGCCGGCCGATCATCAACAACGTCGTGTCTTTGCTGATTGGGTCGTTGAAATGCATGAAAATGATCCAGAATTCCATCGAAAAATCATCTTGAGTGATGAGGCCCATTTCCACCTCGGTGGCTTCGTCAACAAGCAAAATTGTCGGATCTGGGGCTCAGAAAATCCAAGAGTTATTGTTGAAAAGTCTCTCTATCCTCAACGTGTGACTGTTTGGTGCGGTTTATGGTCCGGCGGAGTCATTGGACCTTACTTTTTCGAAAATGAGGCTGGAGCAACAGTTACGGTGACTGGATTGCGCTATCGAGAGATGATTAACGATTTTTTATGGCCGGAATTGGATGGTATTGATCTGGACAACGTTTACTTTCAACAAGACGGCGCGACGTGCCACACAAGCAACGAAACCATTGAGCTTTTACGGAAAAAGTTTCCGGACCGTGTTATCTCTCGAAGAGGTGATCACAATTGGCCACCGAGATCTTGTGATTTAACACCTTGCGACTTCTTTCTTTGGGGCCACGTGAAAGAGAAGGTCTACGCCAACAGCCCAGCGTCGATTCAAGACCTCAAAGATGGAATTCGTGAGGCTATCGAGGACATAGGGCAGCCACTTTGCGGTTTGGTTATGGAAAATCTCATGAAAAGGATATTGTCCTGTAAGCGTGGTCGTGGTGGTCATTTGCCTGATGTTATTTTCCACTATTAACGGCATACCTTCCTCTTTATAATGAAATAAACATCCGATCATTTATATTAAAAAATGGCACTTTTCTTTGAATATCAAAATAACACCTCTTATTGTAAAACCCTTTATTATCTTCATAGAAGTACATAGAAGGCGTAGTTTGGACAATTTGAACTGGAGAAAAACTATATGAAACAGTTTTCTGTACAATAAAGTGCTATTAAAACTTTAAGAACAATACCAAACATAGCAGAATACCTACTACAGTTAAATTCAGAAAAAGGCATATTAGATTTTCAGATTCAATCTGTGGTTATTGCGAAATTTTGTCAAAATCAAAATAGTTACTTCAAAAATCCCTCCTAGATATCTAGGGATTATATTCCAAGTAAACAAGCAAAGCAGTATTTACTATCTGTTAATAATGTGCCTAATTATACATCATACACATTTAGGCTCGGAGGAAGTTTGATAATCAACACCAAATAAATTGTTGGAAATAACCCTTTTCATTGTAAAAGTTTAAATTGCAATTATTAGATGGTATCATTAGGGAAAAAACTGTAGCGATTGGAATTTTAAAATTATCAAACTACCAAATGATCAATGATCACTGCAGATTTATAAGTGCAATTGACAGTATCAGTCGAGAACAGCATAAATACGACTTTGGAAGAAACAAAGCCCCCAAGATAACCATAGATCAAGTTAGCGTGCTCTTATTTAGTCTCCCGAAGAAGCTTCTTATGAAATTCAACAGTGACACAGTTTAACTCAGAAAGATGTCGAATTTTTAATGATTCGGACCATAAAAGTCTTCGGTTTCGTTTAACTTCAAATTATTCGACAAACATCGTACTTTTCCTAATAAGAATTACAAATAGTAGATAGTTTTGAAAATAACTGATTTGAAATCAACAGAAAATGAAAGTAACTAAGCGAAGGTATTCAAGAATAAAGTAACAGAAGTACACACAGAAAATGAAAGTAACTAAGCGAAGATATTCAAGAATAAAGTAACAAAAGTACACACGGATGTAAACGGAAATAACGAAATGCTTTTCTTGAATTAGAAACCACAATAAGTGACAATAATGGTAGCGTTGCCAACCGAAACTAATAAATAGCATCGCTTCTAAGGCACGCTAAGTTCAAGCAGGCGCCGGTATTTCTGGATCACTTGGTATGTTGATCTGTGTCGAGGTGGGTTGCTGTGTACTCGTAGTATGAGTGGACGTGCTCGGTGTGGTTGCCCTTACATCAGCAGCGACGCACACTGAGGCCGTTTTGTCAGTAATAACGCTCAAAACCTTAATTTTGATTAGTTATTTTGGAAATTATTTACGACTAAAAGCAAGTAAATAATCTGCAGAACAAAAAGTAAACATATTAGGTTTCAGACTGTTTACTTTTAACATTTCAAACCGTTACATTTGTTGTTGGTATCAGCCAGAATCATTACGCCGTTCCTCAATAGCTAAAGAAGTTTTCATGTAGTTTGTTTTTTCTTTATAATTCTTGTTCCCAATTATTTACTATGTCGAGTTCAAGTACATGATGTTATAAATTAACAATAAGAGAAATTAACATTCTAATCTTACTACTTAATGTTATTTTAGAATTCGAATATTTCAATTTCGCGCAAGGAGATTTCAAATCTGCCAATGTGATAATAGAAGCTTTAATAAAAGTAAAAATGAAGAGAAAATAGAAATCCCTTTGCGCAAAATTTATAGGTTGAAGAAATTAAATTCCTTTTTTAAACGTTTCTTGTTTCCAAATTCCGATCAAGAGGAAAGTAATGTGCAATGTCTTTTTTCCGCGCTAAATATAAGTCGTTCAATGAGAAGTTTGAAGACGTTAAGAAGTTCGTTTTCCATAAAATATCATCTCCAGTCCATCTTCTAAATGCGCGCAACTTTCATGTAAAAAACTTTAAAAGGCAATTCAAATTAAAGTGGATGGCATGCAATAAACATGTCGACAGATTTAGGCAAACTAAAAGAGGTGGTTGGAAGGGTATTGCATATTTCCAATCACCCGACATTCAAAAAACGGTCGGCCGTTATTAGATTTCCAAGCGAGTAGTGAGCAGACAAAGCGCAGGAAAAAAGCAGAATTACGTACTGAAATCCACCTAGATGTTTTAGCTTTTGCTCCACACATGCAATTGAGAGCAAGTGGTAAAAGATTTCAAGCAGACGTTGTCATAAATGCGACCGAAATACCAGGATTTGCGCAAGAATGCATAGAAAAGGGTTTTGTCCAAAAACCAACTAACTGTTTGCTCCTAAATGTTGTCCTATTCATGATAATGGAAGCTGATTTATCAAAAAACAATACAACGTAGTCCAAAGTTATACCAAGCAGATATCTTCACCTGATAAACTAGTTCAAAAAGAAAAATCAAAATGTTATCCACAAAATATTTCAATAACAGAAAGTAAAACAGAGATACCATTGTAAATTTTAGATCATACTGCCTGTCGCCTCTTGTCCGCTCAAAAAGATGTTGTTAAATGTTTAAATCCATCGAGCTATCTAGCTCTAATTTCAAAATGGGGCTTCAATGGTAGTAGTTCCAGCCACACGCAATTAAATTACATGATACAGAAATAACTATCGATGACAAAGAATATTCTGTGGCACATAAAATAGTTTTCACGATGGTAGACGGCAAATTGTGTAATGCCTTTACTGAAACGTAATCTTCTCTTTGGTGCTTTCTGTGTGGTGCCACGTCTAAAGATTTTAATGATTTAGAGCAAATGTTAGCCAGAATTGTAAATGATGATTTCTTGTAGTTTGGCATTTCAGTACTGCACGCCTAGATAAGGACTTTCAGATTTTTCCTGCAATTGTCATATAAATTACCTGTTAAATCTTGGTGAGTCACCAAAAAAAATTAAAATGTTATTGAGAGCAACAAAAAAATTCTTCAGGTGCAATTTAAGAAACAAATGTCGCTTATAGTCAACCAACCTAAACCGGTTGTGGCAATAGTAATGATGGTAATGTAGCTAAGAACTTTTTCAAAATTTTGAAGTATCCGTAACTATTTCTAGAGTTGACAAGGATCTCATAAGGCAATTTTATATGATCCTACGAACAATATCTAGCGATTTTGATGTAAATACAGAGAAATTCAACATTTATTGTTTAAAGACAGCTAAATTATACGTACGATTATATCCGTGGAACTACATGAGTCCCACTGTGCATAAGCTTTTAATTCACGACCCAAAAATTATTTCATATGCTTTGTTACCAATCGGGCAACTTAGTGAGGAAGCTCAAAAGTCCCGAAACAAAGATTTTAAAGCCTACAGAGAATATTTTAGCCGAAAGACTTCAAGACTTCTCAACATTGCAGACATTTTTAATAGGCTTTTAATTTCTTCCGATCTACTGATCATTAGTCTACGAAAAGTACCAACGTTAAGAAGGAAATCAGTCAATTCGGATGTTTGTGATATGTTAACAGTGGACTTGGATCAGCTATCTTTGATCAATACAGAACCTTCAAATTACTGATTCTGATAATTGTGATTAGATTCATTATTAGCTCGTATTTGAAATCAGGTACCACTGAAATTTTACTTTCTTTACTTTATTTATTGAAACGATCATCAAATGCTTCAACGTTTACCTAAAAATCACGCTTTAAAAATTCAAATAAAGACAACGAAATTATTTTATATATTTATGCCTTTTCCTTTAATTTATTATTTAAAATCAGATTCCAAGACGAAAAAATTGGCTTTTGGAGTTTTGAGCGTGATCGCCCTATTCAAGGCCCCAGTGTGCGAAGGTGAAGCGGACGGAAAACTGAAGACCGGACCAACGATGGAGTCGATCCGTCGGACCTCCACACTTCCCTCTCCACCGACTAGACATGTTTGCAATCAACCATCCATTCCCTATCCTGACCGCGTACAGCAGCGTTCACCAACCAACCACCAATTCAATCCAGGCCGAAAAGACACACGCGTACAGTGGCTTTGCAGCAACAGGAATAATTATGATTTTTGCTAACTTTGCTTTTTGATCTGTGTAGGTTTCCAAGTTGATGGCAGATCATCGCAGGAATCTTTTGAGTTTTGCAATGTTTATTTATTTAAAATAATATTTGCTTGGTCTCTTGTAGCAGTTCTTAGGATTTGCCAAATTTGCTCATTACCCTAAGATCAATCTCTATTAGATTCATAGATAAAGAGTTCCATCTAGAAACTCTAGTTAAAAAGTCTTAACACAATCAACGACAGTGCCTTGATAAAATGCGATTCTTTTTGACCTACACAAAGAGACCAGCGACTTGAATTTTAATTTAAAAAATTGCACCGACGCCAGCGGTTTAATTGCCATCACAATTGTAAATTAAAAAATCATACTTTACTTATGAATTTTAGGTCATCCATCAATTTTGATAGCAATCAAATCATTGGCGCAATTAGCCTTTACTCACAACCGAGACCTAAGCCATCCATAAAATGTGCTTGGAAAGTATTTACTGCTCCACGTTTCTTCAAGGCTTTTCCCATTCGTCCAAGACTTCTTTTATCCGTTTCTTGCATTGGCCAAAACTCATAGTCATAAATTTGCATTTGCACACTGGGCATAATCACTGAGCGCATCCTAGAAAACCCATGTTAAATTTGTTTAGTTTCTAAACTGCTTATTTAATGCGCCCAGAATCTTTAGCAATACGCTTATTGCTTTACTTTCTCACCTTACTATACAATTTTAATGGTTCTAGGTAAACAATAAAATTTCCTATCAATTTACTCAACGTTTCTAAAGAACTATCTGCTATTCACAAAGCCAAACAAAGAATTGAGCGATAGTGAAATATGAAAACTTTAACAGGCAGTGATGAAATACACTAATGCTCAGTATAATGTGCAGAATTTTAACTTGGCATCGTGTTGAGTGACTCTTTATACAAATCATTGAGAAGAGATTAACAGTGAACCAGGTTGATATAAGAAAATAGCTGAAGAAATGAGAGAAATGTGCCATATCTTCCCATGGATTTTAGTGTTCAAAGAGAAGGTGTACAGAATGTGATGGAAAAGTTTGGATTCCTTATGAAGATAATTCAGATAACGAAGGTGAAAGTTGACAATAAAGAGAAACAGAGTAAATCGAAAAACTGCCCTTAACACAACTAAAAATATTGTATGAATATGATAGCATAAATCAAACACAGTATTTGAAGACTGCTAACAAGGAACTGGAAATAAAAAAGTTTCAATATCCCACGAGAAGAAACGCAATTGAAGTGAATCCGCTCAAATAAACCACGGAAACAGAGCTTCTAGCAGGATACAACAATTTGATTTCCTATTTATATGCCATACATAAAACCTGTGATAACAGATTCCATAAGAAATTAAAAAAAGCCTCACTGTATGTATCAGAAAAACGTAATATTAAAATAATGCAACTAACAGTAGTACCAAAAAACATCAAGCGTTATCTGCCATACCGTCTCTTGAAGGTGCATTCAAAGAAACGATTCGTGGGGAGTTATATTTCTGCATCTAAAATGTACATTTACATTTGTTTGTCATTCCAGTGGTAGTATGTATTTATTTTTATATGTACACACAGGAATGTATTATAAAAGTTATAGCAGGATAAACTGCTTCACGAGGCTCTGCTAGTTTGGCCACACAGAAATACTACCTTAATGCACTATTATTTATAGTTTAGAGATTTAGACTTTTATGCTAGGTAAGGTAAAGTAACATCATAAATAATAAAATGGCGCACAAGATGAATAATTTGATCTGTATTCAGTAGATTTCATTGGTTAGTATTCTGTTTGTAAAGCTAAATAGCTTTCTAGTCTATTTGCCTTCAACTAAACTTCATTATAACTAAAGCAAAGAAACATAATTGAGAAAAGTTGAGGAAATAGATTTAAATATTTAATAACTATAAAAGAACAAAGCTCTAGGTGGGTTTTGCATAAATGAATAATAAGAAACTAATAGTGATTGTAGTCATGCAGATTGTATTTACATTGCTTATAGAAACCTGTAAATTAATGTCTTTATTAGACATTTTCATTTCCTTTGAAGGTAAGCTCAGGTAATCAGCTATTAAATAAATATAAAAAAATCTGAATTTTCTCATCCTCTTATAATCTTCACGCATTTTCCATTTTGACTAAAATTTCAGAACAACACCGTATTAATTTTTACCAATTTAGCACGTGTTCGTGCAATACAATTTCCTGTATGCTACATCTCTACATACTAGGCAATCTAAAGCAAGGAATTGCAATTTGCTCTTCTACTTTGTCTTGTAAGCACGGATATTCATTGCTGTTATAGAATATTCTCGGCGTTTTAGCAACTCCTGGTTCACACTTTACAAGACTTTATTTTTTCAACACTAAAACTGTGTTTGTAAAACACCTACATATATGAGTAAAATAAAAATAGAAACCAGAAAGTTCTTTAACCTAGAAATTTACTGGCAAACACTGCTGACTTTATTTTATCAATTACGGAATGTTCTTTATTTTATTTCATCCCATCCGATTGTTATCGATAGTTCACGGTAGAATCGGCTAATTCAAACTTTACAATAATCTTTCTGAAGCGTATCCAAAGTATTTGACAGTATTAACTAAAGCATTGCAAATCTATCTACCGGAAGATTAAGAATGAAAAATGTTTACAGCTAACTCAATATAAGTCTAAAATAGAACTAGTAAAGCATGTAAACACTATTGTCAATCTTTTTATTTTATAATAGAAAAGATGTTAATTTTACGGATGTTATGTTAAGAATAAGTTTACACAATTATGATATAAGAATAAGATGTTTTTATGTTATTTTAAATATTCAATCTATGGCTGGTATATTATATCACATTAATACACGTCATAGATATATTTTATGTATAATACTACTTATGAGCTGAACAGCACTTATTAATAGCCAAGAAAATCCATTTCTCCTACTAAAACAGGTTAAAAAAGAATGAGAGACCTCTGCTAAGAATTGAGTAAATCAACAACTTCAAAAGTCCAGCGCTATACTGGGTTAATGGTCAACAAAAAAAAAATAAATAAACTGAAATCAAAATGGTCAAGACTTGAAACTGTATAAAGTCGCTCAAATTGTAACTGAATGAACTAATAAGTACATCGGGAAGTAAAGAGGAGCTCTTTGGTGATGTCTAAGCATTTCAACGTGATACTATTACCCATAGCTGGGATTCAAACAAGAAGCATAAAAAAATCTTCTGACAGAAGTATTGCAATCACTTCAACACTGTTTTATTCATACCGTTCTATTACTTCTCTTTGACTATTTTTAAGGCATTTTTGGGTCAGGTAACTATGTAGTAACGTTTTAGTTGGTATGAAGCCGTAACTAAACTTTCTTATGTTCTTTAGTAGTCAGATAACCGTCAACTTACTGTAAGTTTACTTGTTAGAGGAACCGAAAAGGTTCGTTGCGACAAGTGTACTATCTGATTGTCCCTTTGCAGTAATATTAGCATATTAAAGCTTACTTTTAGGACAGAATACGTCATGTTACAATAAAACAACTATTTGTAGTAACTCTACTGCTTGCTGATTATTTTCTGTTGCTATCAACAACAACAAATTGATTATTAATATACAATATAATATTACATAATATAGAAATTTCCAATATGCAAAAGCCTTCTTAAATTAGAATACCTTCAAATTATATATATATATATAAATGAAATTAAGAATAATTAAAGTTTTTATTGCAATATTTAACTTGGCACAGAACAAATTAAAACATTTATTATTATACCCTATGTAAGTCTTGTCGTTTCTTGTTTACTTTAACTATGAATTAATATTTTAATTACATTAATAAACATAAAAATTGTAGTTGTTTAGATAAAAATTTAAGGTATTTAGGTCAAATCGGTCTTGAGAAGGGACGCGCCGCAGGTACCCGGGGTTTTGGTAGCAGTGGTCGACCGTTCGCCCAGTAAAGAGACCAAAAGTTGTGTAGAATTTCCATAAACCATATTCTTATATTACATTTTATCCCAGACAGCAAAAGTTTACTACCTTTTACAGTAATATAACGTTTTGATAACTATAATTATACATCCATACTATTGGATTACTTTCCATTAACTATTTGAAGGCCTCTTTGGATTAATTAACTATATAATAGTTGCAATCTAGTTCTTAGGACACTGGATGTAACCATTTGTATAATATTTATTAGCTATATAACCGTCAATTTACAGAAAGTTTACTTGCTAGAGAAACGAAAAAGGTTCATTGCGGCAACTGTGCTCGTCATATTCAATAAAACAACATTTTATGGTAGCATTCCTATTTTTTCACTATTTATTTGCTGCTACCACCAACGGTAAGTTTTCTACCACAAATTTAGCCCTGGGCGACAACGAAATCTAATAATAATGTAAAATAAAAACAATTATTATTGCAAAGCATTATTCACAAGAAATAGTTGATAATATAAAAACAAAAATTTTGTGGTTGTTGCAAAAACTGCTTTAAAGTATGTACAAAAGAAATTGTTAACAATGGCTGTGAGAAATTGTGCATAATAATTCCAACAACCTGTTTCAAAGTTTTAGTGACGATATAAAATAAATATATTCAATGCCTATTCACAATAGCGTCTACAGCTTAGCGCAGTTGGTCAAAAGGACAACTAACAAACCAGGTGGCTAACAACTCAGGTTCAAATCCCGGTGGCAGAGGCAGACAAAGCTATTAAATAAAAGAAATGTCAGGCAACCCTCATTTCACCTGAATATGGAGACATTCCAACCCCCCCCAAAAAATAATAGAATGATCTGAAACAAATTAGTTGAAAATGTTTTTAATTTTGTTTGACTTTTTGGATTTTTCGAAATTTGCGGTAACAATAATTAATTTATAATAAAAATAATTTATGTAGTTTCATGAACGGTTTATCGTCAGCACGCGTACGGCATCGGCAGCAGCAACGTAACTAAGTAGTAACTATATAGTAAAGATATAGAATATGCATTGTAACTTTCGAATGCTCGGAAGATTGCTAGGTTTAGTGACATTCCCACAGATAGTTATCCAAACGTAATCTAAAAGTAACTCTACAGTTACAAAAACCAGGACGTTCTTAACCAATAGTTAACTTATAGTTACCTTTTATTTTATTATTTCATTACATCGTTCACTTTACACAGTTACTACGTTGTTACGAAATAGTAAAGTTTTGCTGTGTGGGTCGCTAATACATAATTTCCACTAAAGATTTAAATATGATTATTGATAGACTTCTTCTAGAAGTAATGCTATCCGCCTCTTCCACAATAGACAGTATGCAAGTAGCCCATAACATCGTTGAAAGGTGACTATGGCTGGGTAGCAACAATTTTTCAGTCTATCCTTTCAAGACTTCTAAGAATATTGATTAATAACGGTGGAAAGCTGATATATCACTTGGATATACGTACACAATTATGTAGAGTACAATACAGATTAGTGTTCTGCTAAACTTAAAATTAGAACTAGAAGATCTTCATGCTTGGATAAAAGAAACCATAACAGATTACCTCAGAGTGCGAGGCGATAAGCTTTAGAACTACTAAATAAAAGTAATGTGAACATAATTTAGATAGCAAAGAAAAAGAGAAAATTCATCTTCATTCCACAGGACGACTAAAGCAAAGGGCAATAAACGAAAAGTGAATACCAAGTAAGTAAAGCAATCTCTAGCTCTACGAATACATAGCAGATGGTAGATAGACGGTGCAAGAGTTTAGATGAAAAATCGGATGAGAGTAAGTAACTTATACTTTGTGAAATTCACTGCTGTATTCAAGGCAGAAATGTATCCTATCTTAGTGGAAGCAAATAAACTGATCAAAATAGTTCTATTTGTTCCAATACAATCAAAAGGAACTAGTTTTTCTATACTAAAATGTGACCTAATTCAGGAATGTCTAGATGGTTTAATGTCAGCAGCAGTACCTGTCTTGAACCAGAACCCTCTACAGTCATTCGTAAGCAACATAGCTTACGGCTTTAAATTAATAATTTACGAGACGTTAACCCATTAACGCCGGAAATGTTTTTTTTTAATTATTTGTTGTCTTTGCATATAATTTTAATGAATGGTAATCAACCGACATGTATATACCCGTAAATATTATTTTTTGCGCTAAATTTTTGAAAAAAGGGCTGTACCCATGTGGGACCGTCAGGCGCTTAAGGAGTTTATAGAGAAAACTAGTATTTAGTTTAATAATTTAATTTGTATGAAATATTTGAAAACATTGGGTGCAAAGACCCACATCACATTTACTACACATGGTCTTTCCTTTGTTGGTGAATGTTCCCCTGTGCATCTTCTACTCCTATTGTTAGGAACAACCACTATCCAATGCTGCAATCCGTCAAAACGTATATTTGAAGACCCGAAAGTCACCGCCTGCAGTTTTTGGTACACGTTATACACTTTTGTGTGACTTTTTGCATATTGTATGGTAAGTCTAAAATGGTTTTAATATAATAAAATTTATAATAAGTGGATAGAGTTGGTTCAAACCTTGACAACATTTCGCCTAAACTCAAGTTGGCTAAGATGTCTTCCAGATTTCTGATATGAATACCAAGCATTTTGAACTGTAGCATTGACCAAATATGAAAAAATTGGCCAAAACCATTTTTTTTGACCGAAATCCAATTTGGTAACTGTAAAAGTAGTAGAAATGTAATATTGCCCTTTCATTCTTATGCATGCCTTACCATGATATATTATTCTCCATTTGATCAGTCCCTTTTACATTTTTGTTATACTGCTTGTTTACATAAGAACATGGCAAAGCAATATTATTTTTTTCATGTCTAGAGAACCTTTCTACAGATGTAACAGGGTCAACCCCAATACATGTACGTGCGACTGTAACTACACCGTTGTCTACCCAACGAACATATACTCGTTTAACACCAGAATCTTTATTTAGGCCTTTGAAATTGTCACCTCGCGATTTTTTCCATTTGCTTCTTGGATGGCAAGGAACGTTTTTTAGTAACCTATTTTTCCCTAATGGTACCCTTTGTAGCATATCCATTATGTTTCAAAGTATACAGCAAGTATACTATAAGCACCTAGTGGATCCAAGTAGGTACGCTCAAGTTCTGCCAGATATACAAGGTACACATTACATTATGTTGCAATAGATTTGCACAAAACATGAAATTTACTTATATTACTAATAATATTAGTAAGAATTGCCGATTAAAATTTTAAAATAAAAGTAAAAAAACCTTACATTAATTTGAAGTCCGCAACATCACTTGATTTGTCGAAGAAAGCCATATTTAAAATCATATAACAAATTAAACAATTGCAATAAACTGCCAATTATGCCTAAACTAAGTTGCAAGAAGTTCAAACTACCATGTGCTGAATCATATCAGTTACCCTGGCAACACTTTAAATCAACCAATCGTTTTGTGGGCGCTAATGGGTTAAACCATAAGGGGACTGGCAGCGGACTAAAGATCACACAGCTAGACACGATTCACCTAGCAAGTTGACTATTAGGTTTTTAATTTAAGTCCTTTTTGTTCGAGATGCAGAGGAGGTCAAGAGATCTCTTTCTATTATCTAAAAACATATAAGTTGTACGAAAGCAAAGTTCTCTATTGATATCCTGACCACTAGCAAAGCTGGAAGATTCATGAAGTAGTCAGTACGGGTGAACTTGCTAGGTCTTAGTCTTCTAAGAATTATTATTACTAATACTAGTACGCACTCGAAGCGAAAATATGAAAATTGTTACCTTTAAATAATCCCACATGAGCCCTATTTCTTATATCTATAATAAGAACTATCACAATCTGTTCCTGGTTATGTAAAATTCATCTTGAGATTTTCTTTCCATTCCCATGTTCACTGTATAAAGGTTTCTGAAACTTATGTGGGCATTCTTTCTAACAGGAAAAAGCTTTCAAGGTTATGTATTACTTTACAGTGTAGTTGTAACTGAAACACGAATACCTTCACACAAAGGTGAACATAACATAAAGTTTACCAAGATTCTGAAGTTGTACTTACTGAAGTTTTGCAATTCCAAATGGATTTGAACGATTGATTCTGAACAAGTTTTCGTTGACTTAAAACAACTTAAAATGTCTTTCGTATTCATGCTGACCTTTTCAGGAATTGGCAATTGTTCGATTTGTAAGACACTTTTCCGTTTATGAATTTGAAGATACGGTGATCTGGAGATGGCGAAAAATTGAATCATTGACGAATCAAGAAAAAAATTATTCGTTCATTGAATAGATCAATTTTGAGTAAGCAAGGCAAAACAAGAAATATTTCATGTCAAACAGATACATCTCAGCTTACCCTTGTCAGCTATTTAAGGTGCAATCAATCTTGATTTTCAAGCAAGAAAGAGAAAATGGAATTATAGTCTGAAAAATTTCCTAAATTCAAAATGGAGAATAATTACCTTCACACTACCTAAATAGTATCTGATATGGACTGTTGAAAACTTTTATACGAATAAACATCACTTTGCCTTACTATCAAAGCATCACAATAGTACTCATTCTGGAAATCTCGGAAGACACAGGATCAACTAGAAACTTTATCAATGAATAAAGCTATGCGCTGTTAGATAATTCAAGTTAAGGAAAGAGGTTTGAAAGGTTTGATTAAAATTGATCACATTAAGCTTGGGTTTTATTTGGTTGCTATGAATAGTTTTTTCACTTAGAACAACACCGCCGGATGATACTCCTGAACATTATTTAGGATAGGCTTATTTCAGTAAAATTATTATTGATCCTATTTTGGTGAGTTCAGTATATTAGTGAAGTTAAAAGGCAACTTACGCCGCCGTGACAAAAATTTGCCACAATTGAATTCTCAAGTAAGAATCAAACTATTTTCAACGTCGCCAATCACTTCAATGCTAAGTTTGCACCTCTTTATTTTGACCGAATGTAAAAAAATTAAATCTTACCTCCACCTCTTCTAAAGGAATTGGTTTGAGGTTTTCAACCATCAGAAGTGCTGGTTTTGGCTATGCTGTATTCGTTGTCCAAAACTACTAAGTTTCTTTAGCACTCTCTATTTTATTCCTCTTCAAGTAGAAAGCATATTGGTTCAGTTTTTGACTGTATTTTACATTTTTGCTGTCTTATAGTTCTAAATTCACATGATAATAGTTTCTAAGAAACACAGCTATGTAGTCCAGTCGGTTATAGGGAAACTGGGATTTTTGCTTATTTTCGGGTTCAATTCTTTGTACATAGAAAATAAGAAACACATTTGGAGTTGTTAGAAAACGAAAGTTAAGAGTTTTTTCATCTTTTCTCTACGGGTCACAATTGTGTATGAGTTTTATTTTTTAGAATGAATGCATCGATCGTTTATCATAAAACGTTTTGTTAGGATCTAGTTTAGCAATGTGCGGTGGGCAATATTTTTCTACAATAATAATATTTCCGGAAAGTTGCCGGCTCTCTTATATGTTGCCAAATACTGGGAATACTAAAAGTAGGAATATTGCTCGAATTCCTGGCAATATTGCCCAAAAGAGGTTATGATCGTACATAAAGAACTGAAAAGTGTTGGATTTGTAATAGATAAAAATGCAAACAACTACTGACTCTTCAAATAAGAAATAGAAGATGTTGCTGAAAATGGGATGTAGCCCAAAATCTATCCTTCTATGCTTATCGTTGTCTTTTAGCTAGAAATTAGAATAAAATTAAAAACTATACAGATAGCGAGCATTAGTAAACTAATGTTGCCCCTATATTTCCATCTTTCGGAAATATTGACAGGTAAGTTGCAGGCAATATTGCCCTAATTTGTCATTACCAATTTTTAAATTATAATAGTCAAAAAAAAACAAAAGAAAAAAAACAATGGTAAAACTAGATCAAAGACATGCAAAGACAAGGAATGCAATTATTACAGATAGAACAATAAAATCACAATAATGATAGAAACAAGGAAAGATGATGTACTGGCAAGCAATCTATCTCATAGAAGAAATACGAAAAAATGAATACAGAGTCGACCTACATACGTCACCGCAAAAAATGAGAATAATAAAGCGAGAATGAAACTGCAATCCGCTTGGTCAACGTTTTTGGAGTTTATCATTAGACATATAAGATAAGAATGAGTAGGCTGTTGCAATTATTGTTTATGGTCAGACCTACTTTTTATGTCAATAATATTTTATCTTCTTCTAGAGTTCACTCATTTACTTTGGCATTTCCTTAACATTACTTTAGAATATAAAAAAGAAAACTTGTAATTTAAGCCATATAGGAAAACATTCTCTCTAGAATCTGTTTGATGTAAAAAAATTCGCATTTATACTTTTTACAGAATAGTAACATAAAGCATCTATAACAAATAAATAAATGTAAATTCTCCTTGAGATAAACTTTTGCCGTATTATCTAAAATGCAATAATGTTACCTATTTTATTCTACAATGTTAATATTCATTCAGCAAAATACCGCTTTCGTTGTTGATTACCGGCTATAATTTAATTTGCTCATAAAACAAAATATACATAATAATTGTGGGTAAATATGTTTTGTTACACCGCATAATAAACCATTTTCATTGGCAACGATTACTAACATCAATTCTTTCTCATCTTTCATGCGCTATTTATCAATTTTAAAACATCTTACGCTCGTTTCCTCATCGGCGTCAACAAAAAAACCTACTGTAGTACCCTAAAGGTATCTTTAACACTATTCCATTCGATTCGCTTGAGTAAATCTATTTTTCATGCAACTAATAGACTATTATGTCCGGCAAAGGATATTGCCAAGTAGGGGACAGATTTACCGTGAGTAGCCCTGACCTACCGCTTAACGGTGAAGGCCGTTCTCAATGTACAATGTGAATTCGCAATTAATCTTTAACCTTACCAAATGAGCACCACAAAACTCGTGTAAAATCTACCATTCTATTTAAAGTATTCGTTATACCAAAGATAGACGAAGAGAATGGACGCCTGGTAGCTAATTACCTGATCATGTTGCGGGGTACCTTATAAATTAATGGTCTTCATATAGTAACAAGAATTTTTCTTGAAATTACAAACGCGCATTTTGAAGAGCTCATAAATTATGCAGCTACGCCACTAATCTTAATATCCAATAAATAAAGACCGTGACAGATCTGTCTGTTTCCTACCACAGTTTCTAATTAATTGTACGTATACACGAGCAGGAATTACTTCGAAAAACAAAATTTAAAGAAAAAAACTTTAACGCCATTATTTAGCTTAATTTTGATACAGACTAAAAATGAAATTGTGAGAACTACCCAGTGCACTATTTAATTACTTCATCAATTTCTTTTTTATCATAAGCATGAGGCGTACCTATGTGGTATATTAATAAGAATTTAGATATAAACGTATCAATCACTACAGAAATAGCTCAAGGCTTATTATTATACGACGCAGACATAATAGACTACCGGAAGTCTCAACAAATTATCTCTATACAGCAAAGTGTACGCATAGAAGAATTGATGGACTATATAAAAACGATTAATAGCTTCCACTAAAGGTTCTATTGTTAATTTTATCACTAATGTACAATAAATCTCGTATAACGTATTCATATGCTGCATTGCTCACTTCAATTTTATATCGTATTCCTGAGCAACGTTTGTGTAAAACTAATTAAATAGGAAAGATACATGACAACCTTCGATATAAAATAGAATATTCAGATAATTTCTAGGAAGTTGTAGCATATCAGGATTAGTTAAAAATCCAAATTCTACTTATAATAGAACACGAGATAAACACAACTGCAATTAATATTTCAAGATTCAAATAAGGTAAAACACTTATATGCTTATCTAGCGGCCTGTCCCATAAGAAGGCGTATCAGGTATCATCGTTGAATTTTACACCATTTTTATTCATCAACCTTCCTTGAGCAAAACAGTTATGCTTACAGCAAATAATCAGTTCTATTGGACATATTAGAGGAAAAAAAACAGTTTCAGATACTTCTGATGACATGATGATGAATCTGCAATACACGCAGCTGTTAGAATTCATGTGTGCTTTATTTGCTGTGTTCGAAAATATTCAATTGCAGTAGCATTGGTTATAATCTTCAAAGTTTTATAAAAGTTCAGAATCTAGACCTCCTTAAATTATGCGCGTTTGTCCAAACATTCACGAGCAAGGTATTATCTTTGGTATACTATTCGCAGCATGATAAATTCTGTAATTTCCAATTCAGCAGTCTTCACCTCACAGATTTCCCAATATACTTGACGACATACTAATTAATTTAAATATTCTTCGTCCTCAAAGATTTCGATTCTAGGTTGTGCAACAATTATTATCTTTATAGAAGAATATTCAATGTGTATTTCACTCAATACGTCTAAGAAGCCACTACGTGATTATCTTTTTCATAGAGTGTGAGCAAATCCTTTTGTAGAGTTGTTGGAACCCATTGCATTAATCATCAAAATACATGCAAGCTTTATGTATATTTGGTTCAGAAACAAAGTATTATAACCTTACCTTTACATCCGTACCAATATATCAATGGGGTTTTAAGTGCACGGTTGAGACAGGTGCGGCGGTAGAAGCTAGTAGTAGTCGTAGTAATCTTTATTTGCATCTTTAGATGTTAAAACTAACGGTCACTTTTCAAACACTATGCGAAGGAAATTTTTCATGAACATTCGAGTGATTTCGAATTCACAGCAAAGCACAAATATAACTCTTTATTACAAAGACTCAAGTTCCTAGAACCTGTTTCTCCCAGAAGCCCTAATTAACATTATCAACGTTATACTTCAATTCAACCAATTCCCTTCACAGTGAGAATGCAAAAATGTCAATTATCCTTCAGAAAGCGAAACAAGAACTTTACAGTTTTCCAGAATTATTGCCCAATCGGCCTCTTTTTTACTCCACGCAAAATGACACAAGGGGCAATTCCTTGGTTGTTCAGATCACTCCTCAGTAAATCCGCTGCCACATGCAATCAGACTGAACAAAGACAAGTCTCACAAATTAAAGATATTCTTTAGATATTTACAAGTTATTCAAAAAAAATTCATACCATTATTTCAGAATCGACTTCCTAAAGTGAAATCAGTTGTCTAGCCACTATATTTGTTTTCCTTCGAGTAAACGCTACCAATACTGTTCTATAGGCAGACATTTTTATCATAATCACAAAGCAGATGCCTTTTCAATACTTCGCCGCTTCCATGTGTAAATACAAGATTCCTTGATCATGTGGAAAACAAGCGCTAGTCCCAATCTGTTCAAAAGTTTAACGTCATACGCACAACGTTTAATATCTAGGCATAATGCCAATCTGAGATATAGTGTAGTGACATTCGAAGATTGTACCAGCAGCACCAAAATAGTATAATTAGGGTATCTATAAAGGCCTTAAGTCCTCTTGGTCCAATGTGTTTTTAGCCTTTTCATATATCTATTTCAAAATTAAATTGAGTGTTACAAGAAGAAAGAGCTGAATATTCAGATTTCAATTTTTTTATTTTGAAGCACTATGTAGTTTCGAGGTATACGAGCGCATTAAAAACACTAGATCAGAGTAAAATAACTTTTTGCGCTTTAGCTCTTTTTGTCAATTATGATTCAATATTGATTGCCTCTCTTCTCTTCTTCACGTATCCGCTCATTGACAATTTCAAAACTTCCGATATAGCATGACTCTCTCGTCTCCCTTTAGAAACATACGGCGTTTGACTTTAATGATGCATGACTCCTCCATCTGGTCACAGCAATCCCGAATGATTAAATGCTAATTCCGTTCAAGATAGAAGACTGGATTGCTTGAATGACTTTGGTTCCTACCACGAGAGACATTTTCAATACCTCTAAAAACTTTTAAATAACTAATTTCAAAATATGTGCATGGTGTTCCTTAAAATATAGAAAAATACCGAAGTAAAAAATATTTGGCGTAAAATATTAATACCACACTAGACATTCTAAACTAAAACCGAATATTCTAGAATATTTCAATATCAGAGCCTAATTAATTTAAATTTTATTTCTCAAAACTATAAACTCATGTTTTCATTCTCAGCTCTTTTTCCCTAGTAAAACGGTTTCTATTTATTTATTTTGTTTCCCATCTTTGAACAAGACGGAAAAGTCAAAGGTTATGTCCAAACTCGCTCCATATGATGTATTTATTCAGATGATTGTCTCGCTGGTAGCTAAAGCAGAATAGGGCTCGGGCGTGTGACGTCATTCGCAATCAGCTTGCTCTGAGGGTAAACATTCCAATACAGTGTGTGTTAGTTAAGTCGGTTCGAGAATGTATTCCTAAAATATTTATTTTTTCCTCTTGAACATGTGTGATAAAAGCAATTATTATACAGGTGCGCAACGAACTTCTCGCTGTTTTCTTCATGAAAATGAATCATTCAAAGTATTGCCCATCGCTAGCTACAACTTTTTCCCATCTTTCTGGCAGAGCTCGAATACCGTTACGGTAAAAATGTTCATCTTTTGAGGCTATCCACGAATCAAGCCATTTTTTGATGTCTTCATATGAGCGGAACTGCTGATCAGCCAGACCATGTGCCATCAAACGGAACAAGTAATAATCGGACGGCGCAATATCTGGGGAATATGGCGGGTGGGGTAGGACTTCCCATTTGAGCGTTTCCAGGTAGGTTTTAACGGGTTTGGCAACGTAAGGCCATGCTGTAGAATCACTTTTTCGTGCCTCTGCTCGTATTGTGGCCGTTTTTCGCGCAGTGCTCGGCTCAATCGCATCAATTAAAGTCGATACCGTTCCCCAGTGATGGTTTCGTTCGGTTTCAACAGCTCATAATAAATAACACCGAGCTGGTCCCACCAAATACACAGCATAACCTTCGCAGTCCCCATGACTTTCTTTACTTTGGGTTTTTGTAATGAATCCATTTTCATCACCCGTCACGATGCGATGAAGAATCGCTTGGAAATGGCTTGACGGGTAACTCCTAATGCTAAAGCAAGCTCTTCTTGCGTTTGGCACGGATCCTCATAGAGCAATGCCTCCAATTTAATGTTTTCGAAGGTTTTTGGCCTTCCTTCACGCGGACGGTCGTCAACATCGAAATCACCGTCTTTGAAGCGACGGAATCAATCACGGCACGTTGTTTTAAGCAGCATCTCCGTAAACTTTTTGGAGCTCTCGATGCGCTTCAGCCGCCGTTTTCTTTGAATGAAAGAAGAAAATCAACACTTCCCGCAAATGACGATTATTTGGCACAAAATCAGACATTTCACACAACCAAAAGTATGAAGCTAAAACATAATCACCATTGTGTCAAAACAGTTTGTTTATCATATGTCTAAGCTTGGTTCATGACGTTTTGGATATGCCAAAATCGACCAGCACTTACTACTGGAGTCATCTATTGACAAACAGCGGGAACTTAGTTGCGCACCTATAATACCTTGGAACCAGAAGTCCAAAAACGATATTTGGAAGAAATAAAACTTACAAATAATGTTGACCCTTACATTGTAAATGTAAGTAGTTGCAGTACAGAAGTAAGAGACTTTCCAAAGCTATCATACTTTGATATCGTAAATTATTTAGTGTTCACCAAAAGTGCATATACGCAAAATGAGTTTCATGCTCATAAAAGCTTGGAAGCATATAAACTATTCCAATGCAAATGGGTCAAAGTGCTCTGCGTGAAGAAAATATCAGGAGTGGACAGAATGCTCGTTTTATCAAAGGTAATGGAACTAAAATTTTAAAGTGCCAGAATGAATTTATTATTGGCATTATATTTTACATAGGCAATGCATTCACAACGATTGAATTTGCACCTGTCAATTTATGGATAGTGGTACACAACAAAGGTGAAGTATTATGTGCCCACTGTGAATGTGTTGCTGGTTTGGGGGAGTGCTGTAGCCATGTAGAAGACGCCCTATTTTCAGTTAAAGATCCAGTTCGTAATATTGAACAAATTTCCGTTACTGACAAAAAAGCATACTGGATTACTCCCAATCAGAAATTAGGAGAACCTAACAAAGTTAAACGCATAGATTGTGCAGTACACTCAAAAGCAGTGGAATGTGACAAACTTGAGATTAAAGATTGTGACAATATATCAGAGCCAACTATTGAAAAATTAGAAAAGTTTCTAGCTGAAATTAATAAAATACCAATAAAGTCGGCTGTTTTGAATGTAACAGCACCGTATTGCTATGATAATATAGACAAACATGAAGAAGAGAATGCAGTGGGCCTTCTAACAAATTTGTTCTCAACCGAAAATCATTGGCAGAACTAATTGAAATAGGTGAAGCAATAGCGATGGATCTATCCAGTGTAGCATGCTGTAATATTGAGCAAATGACGAGGGAGCAATCAAAAAGTAAAAAATGGTTTTTATATCGAGAAGAACGAATTGCCGCTTCAAGATTTAAAGCAGTTTGTAAAACAAACATTGCAAAACCTTCCATCAGCTTATTAAAAACTATCTGTTATCCTCAGTCAGTTACTTTCAGTGCAAAACAAACTGCATATGGATGCAAACATTAAAACAGAATCTATTACTTCTTATAGGAAGTGCATGATGACCAAACATGTTAATTTTAATATATCAAATGTAGGTTTGGTAATCAATAAAGACATGCCATTGTTTGGGGCAAGTCCAGATTCCCTGGTTAAGTGCGACTGCTGTGGGGAAGAGTGTGTGCAAGTCAAGTGTCCATTTTGCGTTAGAGATGCCACAGTTGAAAAACTCGCTGCCTTAAAAAGTACTTGGCTTAAATCATGTACAATTAGAAAATGGAGTGTTAGGAATTAGTTTAGATCACAAACATGCATACTATTACCAGATATAAATACAGATGGCTGTTATGGGTAGACAGTACTGTGACATTGTAGTTTGGAGCAAACACTACCAAATATTATCGCAAATGATACCTGGTAGGAAATGCCGTGAGCATATTTTTTCATTTTTAAGTTTTGTTTCCGTTAGATCCATTTGCCTTGCAGCTGAGATCCATTCGCCTTGTAGCTGAGATCCATTTTTCCCTACGCATATTTTTGGGCATCCTCTCGCTTTCAGTTGTCGTATATACTTGCGAAGTTAAAAAACTCTTACTTCCACACTTCACAACAGCACAAAACGCCGGCATTTGTCGAATCATAATATTTTCAAAATATAAATTATATAGTAATACTAATACATGTCAACATTTGCTTACCCTCTGAACAGAAATGACAGCTGACATTAGTCACGTGCTGCCCGCGCCCTATGAGCGAGTAATCAGTTCCGAGTACCGTTGCGCAACGCTAGTTAAAATGTTTCAAAGGTTTTTAAAACACTACCAAGCATCTTGAATAGCATTCTTAGTTGTGATGACTTATGGAGGCATCACTATAACCCGAATCCAAAAAATTCAATTAGGAGAGTTAACAAAATAACGAAGCAGCGCCAGTGAAGACGAAAGCCCAATTGTTGCAGGCAAGGTTTTTGCCACTGTGTTTTAGAATTACAGAAGAGTTGTGTACGTAGATCTTCTCCATCAACAAAATAATAGTTACTGATATCCAAATCATCAGTGTGTTGTTGTGTGCCAGACTTCATATCACGCCATTACTTGAGAGAAATTGGCATAACTGCACTGAGTTACTGTGAAATATTTCACTTACAGCCCCGATTTGTCTCAGTGTGACTAACATTGATCGAACCACTCAGGGAAGACAATGATTCGAAAATTATGAAGAGGTGAAAGAATTCATGCGTTGAATACGTTTTACTATTTTTCAAGAAATAATAAGCAGAACCGATGGCGCAAATTCGTAGTGATAACTACGCAGAAAATCGACTTGTGTGTACGTTTGCAAATATTTGATTGTTTTGGGAGAAGTTTGGTTTATAATATGCTTTAAGGTCTTAATTATAAATCTAGGCCAAGTTGGGTAACGAAGACCAAATCAAAGTTTTTAGTTGGTTAGTAGCGTTAGTCCATGGTACTAGTACTAATTCGTCGTCAAAACATGTAAGTCTCTATTTAATCATGTTAGGTCCACAACCCACACAAAGCAAAAGTTTTGTACCTAATTTGTATTATAACCAGTCTAAGAAGAGGGTAGTGATATAGTTACCTATATAAACAGAAATCAAATTACCTATGTACATAATAATTATAATATTGATCAAATTTACAAGTTTTGTCTTTCAGCGTCTCGGATTATTTTGTAATTTCTGTATTATTAAAAATAGTCGAAGGTCAAAACTTAAGCCAATCATACCAATCTCCCTTACGTAGATTATAATTATTATTCAGAATTCTGCCAATTTCCATACTTCTATAATGTGTTGCGCGATTTCATAGTAACGTCTTGACAGTCACTTTGACGGTTATTCATTAAATAAGAAATATTCAACTTTTAAGCCGTATCTAAACAATACCATTACTAGAAGCACGCTTTAAATAAACACCATCTTGTTTACTTAACAATAAGAAGTATTTGTTGGCAAATATGCACTTCATTTTCACTTTTGCATTTCACTAATTCAAGCACTAATCAGTCAAAATAAATTCGCAAATCAGGGATTACTACTACTAACATTTTTTACTAACAAAGCAAACAATTTAATAAATGAAAATTTATAAAAAAGAAAGTTTTTTAGAAATAGTGACATAACTGAATACCCTTCATTTCACGAGATTAATTTAATTATTTATAACAAATATCTATAAGAATCTCGTATTATCTTCGCATATGTTTAATACTTCCTAAAGCAGCAGCACAAACCAAATTTAACAAGAATATGTCATAAACAGAATAAACTTTTATTGCCTAAAATTTCTTCCGCATCTATTAAAAAAGCATGCATCAGCAAAAATTGCAAAAAGTAAAATGATGATTAAAATAGAGAGCAAGCCTATTCTATTGGTTAAAATACTGTTCTTAATTTTCAATACTTTCGTTCACTATCGTTTTGTTTCCTAACAAAAACGAAACTGGGCGTTGTATAAAAAACGAAATTTAAAATATCTCTATGTACTGTTAGTTATTCAATAAAATTTAATACAACAGTGTACAATTCCTGCAATAAGCCTTTATCAATTAATCACTTCTGGGGATACGTTAGTCGTCCCTGTCTTCCCACGAGTTGCACCTGTTGATGCAGGTAACTGTGGTAATCAGAACAAGTCTTTAACAGAGTATAAAAATAGCGTGGTGGTTCTAAAAATAGTAATACTAAATCATTGCAGTAAGTGAATGCGTGCAAAGTGAGTAAACCTCTTATAGATCAAATCTCATTTGCTATTGAAACGTTAATTTTCATTTTATAACCTGGAATGCAAAGACTAATAGGTATACCTTTTTAGATAAATTGTTACTAATAGTATGGATGTATTATAATTATCGTAAACGGCGTTTAAGTGTCACATTTATATCATCACGGCCTCACAGGTTTATACTATTTAATGCGTAGGTAAATTAGCTTTCTAAATTCGCGTTTAAGGAAAAATGCTAGGCATTTATCTACATGTAGCAAACAACCGTTACAAAACATATAAAACAAAAGAAATACTACCCTTTTCCGTCACAAATCCCTGAACTAATTTCAAGAACTTAGACGTCACTCACAAGATTCTAAAAGATGTATCAAAACTAAAAGCAAACAAAACATTGCAAAAACCACTTACAAGATTTTTCTGAAGATACGTAGGCAAAATAGGCAATCGACATCATTAACCACCAAATTGAAGACCAAATATGATCAATAGACAAGATAAATGAATAAGCAAAACAGTCCATAAAATATTATGGACGCTTAGGTCACATTCAGTAAAATTGTAACCTCTAAGAATGTAACAGACCAAAGAAACCCTAAACTAAATATAAACATGGAATTGTAACCAATGCATTCCCTAGTACAAAAGAGAGGTTTCTTCAAGAGACTACTCAGTCGCAAACTGAAATTTCTTCAAGCTAAGGATCTAGGCGATATTATCAAAATCTAATCCCTTTCAGCAGATAATTACGTAGTAGTAGGAGTAATTTCTTACTTAAACACGAACAAGTTCAGCTCGTGCAAAAATCATTGACGTTAAATGAGTTCTGTTTCCATTCCCGGAAAATGCTATCAATTAGTGTCAGGCTTCCAAAAGTCTTCAGAGAAGTTGTTGTTCTGAAATCAAATGCCTCAAGAATCATGCATCAAATGCTGCAAAGAATCAGCTAAATCTGATCCATTTCAAAATTATCATCTTTATATCTGAATAAAATTTTCTTCAGACCACTAGAAAATTACCCCAATGCTGACAAGCAGATCAGCCTTCTGGGGAAATGTAATGCAAAACATGCATTTTGGAATGACAGACTTAACAAAACAGAAATTGCTTAATCATTATACCTATCCCAAAAGAGGTTAAACTGCTAACCGCATCAATACCAAAATATTCGCAATTCCAGTATAAACCAATATTACAGAAGAACTCTACCAAGAATCTAAGAACAGACATTCCTCGTATTAGCCGCATTCATCCTTCGCTTGAAGTTTTCATTCAATCCCAAGTCTTTGAAATTAGAAACAAATCCTTCGGCCAGATTCATTTACAAAGCTTAAGATTTCTTCGCTTAACTTGAATTAGGTTTGTAACCATTTAAGGGTTTGTAGAGGCAACGCCGAAAAAAAAGCTACCAACGTAATCCCTATTCTTTCTGCGTCTCCTGTCACGCAGCTTGCGCTTACCGGAGTGGGGCTGGGAAGCCAGATGCACGACCTAAGAGGTCAAAATGCTAGTATTCTTATGAAGCAATGAAAAATTCCACTCCTTAGATTTTCAGCCTGAACCTGACTTAACAGAGACCGTGTGACTCCAGCATTCGCGACTAAGATTCCAGGAACCTTTTATTTACGTCTGGATCTTGATATTGGAAAAATAACAAAAGGCACGTCCGCTGGAGCCCAGAAGTCGAGACCACAAAGTTATCAATTCTTTAAAATAAAATTTTAACAAACATCCGTTCATAGAATGAAATAATTTAAATAGTACGCGTCAGAAAAAAGCAAATATCTGAACGAGATTGAAAGACAGGGGCGGATTTAGTGCGAATTTTAAAATAACATTACAATGTGAACAGTCCAAGTTATTTATAATTACACTACAACATTTTCAGGCTGTGAAGGATCATGAGTCTTCCACGACAGAACAAGGGTTAATCTATGCAATAAAATATAAAAATCCCAAAGGGTCATGCAAATCTAAATGCACAACTGTTCTAGACTCCACCTGATCAAGTAAAGTTCAGGCACTTATCCATGCAATAAAATCTAAACACGCATCAAGCATACGATGATACAGAAACGCAGGCCTAAAGAATAGAAAGAAGGTTGAGCAACATTGCTCTATATATCCATTACATCAAGTAGATTTCGAGCTCTTGTCCATGCAATAAAATCTAAAAGCACATCAAGTTCCAATAGATTACACAGCAATATTGCTCTATGTAATGTAAGAATGATCAAGAAAATTTCGAGCAGTTATCCATGCAATGGGATCTAAAAGCGTATCAAAAACGTAGACCGTAAGTATGGTACGCAAAATCGTATGCCTGGGGTTGCAACATCGAGGATGCAAAAGGAAGGATCCTGCTGGAGTGAGCGGCAGAAAATCACCTGATTATACACAACTAAGGAAACGTACAAACATTTAAACGACGTGGCCAAGAGTCGATATTAGACATAACATTCTCGTCGGCATCGCTTAGTAATCATATAAAAAGTTGGAGAGTAGAGACAGAAGAAGAAAATCTCAGCTACCACCACAATATATACTTCACGATCGAGAAACCGCAACAAACTAAAGAAGGAACGATTGTGAGACGAAAATGGAAGGTAAAGCAGGAAATGATGCCACAATTCCTGGAAAAACTAGAAAAGGAGGTTAGAGACATCACCCAACTAGAATACGACACACTACAGGCGGCTTTAATTAAAGCAATGGACCAAACCTTTCAAAAAACAAATAACAAGAACAAACGGAAGCCAGTATATTGGTGGAACCAACAAATGGCCGAAGCACAAAGGTCATGCATAGAGGCGAGAAGGCAAATGACAAGACACAACAGGAAAAAAGGTAGACAGGATGAAAATAACACAGAACATACGAAAAACTATAAAGAAAAAAAGAGGACCCTCAAGATACAAATAATGAAAGCCAAGGAAGAGGC